>JAABKJ010002714.1:0-27323 GCA_011634705.1 Andricus grossulariae
TGTCTTGGAGGTATGAAAGCTTCATTTCTTAGTCAACTCAACAAGATTCCGGCTTGCCAGCGTCAGGCTCATTCCATTGCGAACCCGATGCAAAAGGCTGTTCTTCTGGGATGAAATATCGATCACATGATACATTCAGTCAACTTGAGGTTATGTTTAATACAGTGAAGTCTCACCTTCTTTATGACCTTGTAACGAAACGATTACTTCATTTCTAAACTGGAGGGAGCCCCACGCTTACCACGATTCGGCAGTTTATTTTTATCAACGACGCTCATTGGCGGCCCTGTTCTTATATTGATGCGCCCCCTTTACGCAACTTTCTCAACCGAAAAGCGCGGGAGATTTAAAATCAATAATAAATACTATCAACAATAATACAAATAAATATACTTAACATTCCTAGAACTGCTGGCCCACGCAGTTTCTCAGCGCGTAGGGCGAGATACGGTTGCGACTCTCGCCACGGAAGGGCTGAGTGCGCGAGCTGTCAGTCGCGTATATTGCGCAATATGATGCATTCCAAGAGAAAAACGGAATAGTGAGTTTTGTGGCATGACGTCGACAAGTGGAAATGCCAGCCGTCAGGAAGGTTACTACATGGAACTGCAACTGCATACGACTTTTTGGAGAAAATCCCCGAAACGTGAAGGTAAGCTATAAAGGTCTGCATAGTAATCTTTTCAAGTGTAGAATGTATTTGCGCAATTCTGTTTTTTCATCCTTTTATCGGTTGAAGACCTTTCAGTTTCACGAAATACAAGCAACTGTTCGGAATTTTAGGTGACAGTACCACTAACCTGACATTTAGGATATTTTATTTTATTTCGTGAAACTGAAAGGTCGTAAATCGACAAAAGAATGAAACATGACTGAGAAAATAGATTCTACACTTAAGAAATATTACTATTTGTACATTAATGACTTTTACGTTTATAATATTTTTTCGCAAAAGTCGTATGACGTATTCCCATCACGTCATACTAAAATACTCAATTCAAACCAACGAGGGCGCTCTTCGGGCCTCTTTTTGATTGGTCAGCCACTGACACGAAGGAGAATATACCGGGACCGTGGTGGGAGTTGCCGGAACTCCGCAAATGGAAATAACCGTGTACAGCCGATGGGAAATAGAGGCGACAGGAAACAAGGGAGATGGAGATAGGTGAGACTACACTGTTTTGTTAATAAAAATAAAAAATAAAAACGGTGTAAGTAAACTGCGCACGAGTGATTTGTAATGAGCATTCAAAATTCTATCCTTTTTCGGTTACTCAAACTCAAATTTTATTTTAAATTTACAGACATTTTGACATGTATTCGAGTCAATATAACATCAAATTTAATAACCTTGTTCCGTCGTCCAAAATTGTAATATTCCATAATTGTAATATCAAAAATATAGCCGTGAAATACAGTCGTGAAATTCCAATGCGCGATGTGCATGGGCTCGGACAAGTTTAACATCTGAATGTGTTTCAGTTTAGCATAAAAATATGTTTGCGCCTAACATCTCAAAAAGATAGTAGATGTTCGACATGAATATCTGCATGTTCGGTGGTACAATCTTACCCTTTGAACATCTACGTTTAAACATCCATTTGTCTCCGTGTACTTATATATCACGTATATAAGTGCATTGCATGGTCAAATACAATTAATTTATCAATATGTATGCATAATAAAGTCATCGGAAAGCACACTCGATTGAGTTTGGAGGAATGTAATGTTTACAATTATTTAATAACTTAATTTAAAAATTGCGTAAATTCGTGCTTGACCGTCACGCAAAAATATGTATTTACTTTGTCACAACGCCAGCAGTTCATCGTATAAACTTGTAATCGCGTATACTAAGCTAACTTTTTGTTCTGAATATTTTTGTTCATAATCATTTTCTTGCTCAGACTTATATTTTTTTTAGTTATTGGGACTTGTTTATTGGCGTGATGCACAAATATATGTGATACACTGATTTTCTAAAGTATAAAATATATATGGCAAATGAGACAATCCCATACTTCAAGTATATTGAAGTAGTATAGATAAAGTATAGCTCAAGTATAGACTGACGTATATCTGAAGTATATATATATAGTAGTATATATATAGTAGTATATATATAGCTGAAGTATAGATGGAGTATAGATGAAGTGTGGGGTATACTTTATCTATACTTAAGTACAGCTAAAGCATATCCCATACTTCATCTATACTTAAGTATAGTTGAAGTATAGTGCATAGAATGGAACTAATTTGTTTTTCATGATATCTTAGCAACGGGATAAAAAGAATGCATATTATGAATGATAGCTCATCCGATAATATAAAAAGTTCGCGGTTCTAGTGTTTTTGTGAGAAAAATGTGTATTTAAGATTATTCGCGAGTGCAAGGCATAAATCTCTGTCTTCAGCTTTATGGGAAATAAACACAAAACATGAGGATCTATAATGGAAAATTCATTGGTAATAAAAGATCCAGAATCATTCATTCCTAACTAGCGTATAGTATTATTATTATAACATTTTAACAAGTTGTAATCATATAATTATTTAGGTGGAATATTTAATCTTAAATGATTCATAATTCAATTATTCATAAATCTTACATTCGCAAAATCTAAGATCTTTTTACCTGGTAATAATGATTAAAACCTACTACTTTTGATGTAACAATCTTTTACTCTGGCATGTATAAAAGTCAATAGGTTATTCTAAATTTATCATTTCTCAAAGCAGTTTTAGTAATGAACACATTTCCATTAAGGAATCGCACACCTTGTGTGCGGTACGTTTTGTATTCGTGCATCACGCTGGGAAAATTAACTGTAACTTTGATTTTATAATAATTCTCTTTGTCCTAGTGGAAATCGATAAAGTTTAAATCCTTCTTCGCTTCTGATTTTATAAGACGGAGCACTACAGCAGAACATTTTTATTATATTCTAAACTTAATTTTAACTAAAATACAGAATATGCTTATCGCATTGTTTCCCGCGAACTGTCCAGGAACCAATATGGCGGTTGCATATTTCTGTCTAATATAGTACCCTAACTTTATAGCGTTAAAAGATAAAGCCTTCTTTCGCCGTGGAATCCATTAATTGCCTGAGCGTTGGCGAAGAGTAGTAGAAGCCAATGGCCACTATATTAATTAATACTTGCATTTTTTTAGATTTTTATGAATAAAAAAAATGTGCTTAAAACGGGTGGAACTTATTTGTACACGTAATATATTATTATATTATATATTAATATTATTACTGAAAGTGACGAAGACACGCTACTTGTAGATTTTATGCGTATTGCGTTTCACAGTCGCAAAAAAACACTACATTTTAAATTTAAAAAAAAAAGAACAAGAATATTTTCGTAAAGAAGGCCTCTAGTCCGGCTGGCATAAACCTGTGTCATTTTGACAGACTTTAAACAGTTCGGTTTTTTTGGTTAATATTCAATACCAAAGATATAATTTAAAACCAACTGAAGTTATATGATATAAATAAAATAAAATGAGAACTCTTTGTCATTATGAGATCT
Organism: Andricus grossulariae; assembly: GCA_011634705.1. Lineage (NCBI taxonomy): Eukaryota > Metazoa > Arthropoda > Insecta > Hymenoptera > Cynipidae > Andricus > Andricus grossulariae. The sequence goes on from JAABKJ010002714.1 coordinate 3,541, forward strand.
TTTACTTCAACACTTTGAATGTAAAGTCCTTCAAAATTGAGAACTTTGACACACACGGGACCGAATTAAAAAATTGTTATCTTGCAATAAGAAAAAATTCAACCGAAAAGCTTCCCTCTGAATTAGATTTCGTGGATTCAGTTTTTGCAGTCCTTTCTCATTTTGTAAAGCAAGGTAGGAACTTTTATTTGAAGCCTCATTAGCATCTGCTGACAGGCTCGAATAAAATGAAGCAAGTTTTGCCGGTTTTCCCTCGCTTTTTAACAAATCGAGTCTCTTTCGTTGCCGCGAGAAATTTTAGCTTCGTTCTCTGGATAATAAGGATTCACTGTGGGAGCGGCGAGTTGAACTTTAGACAAATACAATTTCCTAGTTTAGCGTAAACATTTTTTGTGGGGGGTTTCAGTCGAAAAATAAGATGAAAACTGCTTCTCTTCCATTGGTTTCGTAAAGCGGCTGTCGTTAAAACGCTCATCGTTCGCAGGGTTAACTTGATTTCTCAAGTTAATTCGATCCGTCTCGACCTAAACTAATCTCTGAAGATTCTCGCTCCAGCAAAGAGGGGTCAGAAAGAGACAGTAAAAAAAACTTCCGCCCGTGTCTGCATTAAAGTGTCAAAAGTTTTCAAGCGGTCAACAATTTGTTTGCTTCCCTTAGCCGTAGGGGTGAAAAGTAGCTTTGTTGATCTACTCATCTAAGACAAGCTGTGATAGTCACGTACGAACAGGGAAGAATGAGTGGATTGAATAATTTATAGCTACATTTGTTATTCTACAACTTGCCTTTTCTATCTACTGTTTTATTGTTTTTCTGTATTGGAAGCTTCCCTCTGCAAAATAAAGGAAAATGATTTGACGACTTTTTTGTGCGAGGGAAATCGGGAAAAAGTTTTTTTACTTGCGAGAGGAGATATAAATAATATATTCAGGAAGTCTAAAGGAGATAAAATTGAACTGAAAGAAAGTTGTATTGCTTCAGGGCCGTGCATAAATTACGAGAAGTTTTTTCTGAAATTTTGAACCACATACCCCCCTTTCTTTGAGTTCATAAGTTTTTGTGCCCCATTTGGGGATCATCAAGAAATAACGTGAGATGATTCGGAGAGAGAGAGGAGTTTGGTAAAATATTACTGTTTCTTTTTAATTAATAAAGTTGTTACATTTCCAACAAAAAAGGTAAATTATCAACACAGAATGTAATAGTTCGTATTTGAACCAAAAAAATATTTTAATTTAAATCAAAAACATTTCAATTAAACCAAAAAACACGAATTTTCCACAAAATAGTTGAATTCTCAACCAAAAGAGATGAATTTTCAATCCGAAAAAATTATTTCTTAAGAAAGGCTGTTCTTTTCAAAATGGTTGTGTGATTATTAGAGTCACACTTTACTAATTAAAAATTTATATTTAATTTTGAATGGAAATGATCAGATAGAGTAGAAATTACGAACTGAAAAGGAAATGAGTAAAAGGCCGTATTTAAAACCTTTATGGGAATGACTATAGAGCACAAGGGGAGAGAGAGGCAGAAATATTTATGGGTTTTGTGTCGAAATGGTTACATTCGTTTTTCCTAGGAGTTTAAAAAAAGGCAGAATGTGAATTTGAATGTCCAGTAAAGAGACACGAAAAAAACTCAGGCGAACGAACCTCTGCTATATGATTGAAACGTGGAGAGGCAGAGAACCCCGTTAATTAGCGATGGAGAATTGGCATAATTCTATTATCCCAATTGCTGTGACATGATTGACGAACAATTTCGAAGCTCGGGAATGGTGGAAAATGTAGATTTATCCATATTTTTGACATTTCAGTAATAATTATTAATCATTATTATTACTTGGATATAATATTAAATTAAATACTGATTTTTTATATTGTCAGATTTCAATTTATTTGATATTTAAAACTGACATTTTTGTCCCAATTCTATTGTTCAAATTTTAAAGAAAACTCTTTAAAAAAAGTTTAAAGCAGTTACTCTTGAATATTGATTAGTCTTAAATTCAGTTGAATTTCTCTGGATTTAACCAAAATTGATGTTATCATTATTATTGTTTTGTTACGCTGGTCTATTTAAGTCATGCAGCACTGCGGTTAAAAGCTTGTTGTACTTTGCCTTTATTTTAAAACCCTCGTGAAACAGAGGTCTATACACGGGTCAACCTCACTGCTAAAGTATCATTGATGTCCTTTAGCATGAATGCATATGCCGCCAAGCGACTCCACTACACTGGATATGGGCCTGTGAAAATTTTTCTTTTACTCAGATGGGCTTAGAATTACTGTATGAATATAATCACAACCAGTGATAACCCGCGTCTGCATTCGACTTTATTAGAAGTATCCGCATGTGCCTGGCCATTTGGCCAGGGGAGAGGAAAACTGCAGAAACCCACCTCCCGAAGTTCAGCCGGGTTTTCGACAGTCGAGTTTGAAGGCAGACATTCGACCCTACCCATCGAATGCACACAATCATCCTCGGCGTCAAGCCTCCCGCTCGAAATTAGTTAAAACGCAGCGAATACGTCGCAGATGGCCACACATTCGAGTGCTATCACCGCTCGAAATTAATTGGCATCTGGAGTTTCGCCCTTTGATTTCAACAATATTAATGCAGGGATCACCGTCAGTCCCTATTTTTCTTAAAATCCCCTATAATCTCTATATTTGAGAATTGTGTCCATTTCTACCACTTTTTTTGAAGTTATTATTAATTGTTCAAGAATTATACGAAACTCGCGACCATTAATAAATAAATTTATATTATTTCAGAGAAACTATGGTGCAACAAACAAATGACAAAAGCAATTTGTCGACTATTTTCTAATTTTTCGGGGTTAAATTAAAACTTTCCAAGTCTCTGATGAATTGTTGAAAATATTGTATATGATTTATGTTAATGATTTTCGCTGGAAATAAAAATCAAGATTCCCAATATGGAACAACCTTAGGTTATGCTTAAAATGATTATGTTTTTTAGCTTTGCACCGAAAATGGTTAATTTTAATATAAAAATTCTTAGATTTCAAAGGTTAAAAATTTTTCAACAATTTATACGTTTTTCGGTTTTGTTAGCGTTTTTTTCTCTCCAGAAATTGACATTTTTAAACAAAAGTAATTAGATTTTAAAGAAAATTTACAATTTAGAACAATTTTATATCATTTTACTCTTTTTCATTGACAATTATTGGTATTTTTAATAAAAAAATATTAGATTTGAAAGAATATTTACCTTTTTCCAACAACTTATGAATTAACAAAGTAGTTCAACTTTTAACCAAGTACTTGAATTTTCAGTCTTTCATTTGTAACCGCAAAATATGAAATTTCTACCAAAAGGGATACATTTTCAAATCAAAAAGACGAAGTTTCAATTAAGAAAGATTTTTCAGTCAATAAAGAAAAAAATATCATACAAAATGTTAAATTTTCAACCAAAAAGGTGAATTTTCGACTAAGATATTTTATTTTCTACGAAAAAAGAAGAGTTCTCAGCAAAAGACATAAATTTTTAACCAAGTTGTTGAATTTTCTACCAAAAAAGAAGAGTTTTCAACAAATTACGTACATTTTCAGCTAAATACTTTGAACAATCTATGTGGTGTTAGTCCAAATTTTTGTTTGGAATTATTTTTAGTTTATATATTTTTATTTCTAAAATTTTTTAACTGAATAATTTAACTTTTGATCAAAAATGGAATAATTACACTTTTATTGAGGTGAATTAATTTTTAATTAAAAAAAAAAAGACTTTTCTACAAAGCAGTATAGTTTTCTACCAAACAGTTGAATTTGATACCAAGTTGTTGAATTTTCAAGCCAGAGAGACAATTTTCTATAAAACCCGAGAATATGACTTTTCGACAAAAAAATTAATTTACTATCAATCCGTTGCATTTTAAACAAAATAGTTCAGTTTTCAGTTAAAAAAATAAGTTTTAACAAACAAAAAAAAAAGAAATTTCAACCAAAATTATGAATATTCAACCAAAGAATATAATAGTTGATATTTCAAGACAAATTTTTTTTTATTTAAAACAAGAAACAGTTGGATTTGACAAACAAAGGCAAATTTGCAATAAAATACATAAATTTTCAACCAAATTGTTAAAATTTCTACCAAATTGTTTGACCCGTAAACACGAATTTTCTACAAAACAGTTGAATTTTTAATTTTCAACCCAGACAGTTGAAATTTCTGCTGAAAGAGATATATTTTTAAAGAAAAAAGATGAGCGTTCAACAAAAGAGTAGAGTTTTCAATAAAAAAAATTATCACGAAATTATTCAAGTTTGAACCAAATAAAAAAAATTTTGAATAAAAACGATGAATTCTTAACGAAAAATTTGATGCTAGACGTTTCAACCGAAAAGAGTGAACTTTCAAACAAAAATGGTTGAATTTTCTTATTGGATTATTTGGGCACTATTTTTTATCTCTAAAGTGAGTTGAATTCCTTTAATTCAGAATTTTTTATTTTTAATATCAAAATTGTTTAATTTTAAACAATGATATTGACAATTGTTTAACTTTGAAAAGCTTACAATTAAAAATGTGGAATTCATAAAGTCGTCCAGCTAAAACTATTCACACCTAAATCCTATAAGTCAACATTTGAAAGACAACGCTTTGAATTAATTAAGTGTAAGTACATGGGCAGGTTACGTTTTAATTCAATATTTCTGTTATCAACACTGCCAGTATAAAATTAAAGATATTTGGGAATTTGGCAAAGTAATAATAAATAAATGACTTTTTTCCTTTATTATTATTTTTTTTAAAGTAACACATTACAAAATCTGAGATAAATTTCTCTTTTATGTCTCACACCATAAATGTTTGTTCAGAACGACCATCCACTTCTTTTTGAAGACCGAAAGTCTCTTTTGTGGAGTCGTTTCAGATTGAAAATCGCCCTAAGCTACGACATTTAATCTTTGAGATGTCTAAAGAGAGAAGTAGTGTCACGAATGCCCCTGGCGATATGCAACCAAAGAGTAGATCTGCAAGACGACAGACAGGAAACCTCCGGGCTCTGGGCACTTCGTTATCCCGATTGATGTTCCGTCACTTCCGAAATACCTACGTGTGACCTATTTCCACAGTGTCCAGTTCGATTTCAAATGGACCTTCTATTCGACGCTTCTGTCACTAAACTATATAACAGAATCGCCCAACTATCAGGGCCATCTTAATTTTACATTTTTACCCCATTTTCTAACCCTTGTGTGCACACCCGAGTACCCGGGTGCCCATCACGATACATTTTTGCATCTAAGTGTAGTAAAAATTAAAATTTCGCTTGGAGCCTCCGAGTCGCTGTTATTTATCTCAATTTTAAGCAAATGGTGTACTTAGAATTTATTTAGGATTGTTTTTTTTTTCAAAAAAAAATCTACTTCGAAGTACCCACCATATAAAAATTCAGCTTTGAGTGGATTATTCATTTCTTATCAAGTTATTTGATTCATGGACGTAAAATGTATTGCGTGATAATAGAATGAATAGGGTCCATAGTAATAATTGTGATAAGGGGGTTAGTGTGGTAACGATCAAATTTGGAATGAAAAAAAAATTAGTTATTAAATTTTTTTCACCACAACGTAATGATTATATCTCTTATTATTTGTAGGAAAAAGGTGGCTCTCATTAGTTATTGCTTTAATCAATTATTTTTAAAGAAGCTGAGATACTTTTAGAAAATTCCAATTTGTAATTGTGTCATCTGATATTTTGATTTGAGTTTTTTCCTACATAAAGCACCTTTTGTTGATTTTTTTAGCAACAAACGAAGACATTATATTTTCGTTAAATATCCGTTGTTTTCTGAAAAATTTGACCTGTGTATTATTTTTGATGATAAGTTACAACACGGTAATTAAAAATCAGACCTAGGGGTAGCTATGATATTTTTGTTTTGATTTTGTTTTTTATTGTGAAATACGAAAATCTGTCAACAGTTCGAGGTTAGTCGGAAAGGTTAATGAACCTCATTTCTTAAATAGAAATATGAGTTAACAATAATAATTGAAAAAAAGGAACATTTCAATATATACATTTCCACAAAAAAGTATTTTTGAAATCAATTTAGGAATGATACAATTTAAAATAGGTAAATTTTTCAATGTCACTGAACCTTCATTCCAAAGTCAAATTTTTTTAATTTGACTTTAATTAATATTCTTATAGATGGTAAAAAATGTAAAGTAAACATATATTACAATAATAAGTGGATAATCAATTTATAGTTACGCAACTAGAATCTTGTAAAATTTATGTTTTATTTTTATTTTTTACACATATCAGACTTACCCGCAATGACGGAAAATCTGAAATTGTCGACGCACTACTAAAGAAAATAAAAAATATTTCTTCAGACAAGTTTTGGTTGATTAAAGAAGCTGACAATTAAAAGTATAAAGTCGAAAGATAATTTTGGCAAAATTTAAAACAAGAATCTTCTCAAATATTTGAAATAACACTAATCAAAGTCTAACTTTGTAATTTCGTATCACACTTTCCCCTATCGACCCTAATAATTGAATTAATTTTTAATTAATTATTAATTATTCGGTGTGCAGCAATTCGACGTCCAAAATTGTGTTTCGGGTTGCAGCGTAACCGTTGCGTACGCGAGGTCCGCTAGGGACACCAGGTGAATTGTTTTGGTGTTTTGTGTGTTTTATGCCTTTGACACAAACTTTTCATATTTATTTATTGGAATAAAGTCGAAAGACTTGCAAAACTCTGATTAGTTTTGAAAAGTGTGCTGTCTCGATTTAAGGATTTAATATTAGTTTTATTTTATTTACTTCGATTAAATTGAGTTTCTTTCCAATCATAAAACTCCAGGAGTAAATAGCTACATAACTTTGAATTACGAATGCTAAAGTTTAGGATCCGAAATTATAAATATGAGATAGATATATATTTACTATATTCAAAGGCAAAGTTTTATGATCAAAATTCACAGTAGTGAATCGCAGCCAAGTAAAAAAAAACGCGAATATATTTTCTCCAACAAACCGTGTTTTCACACGTTTAGTGGATATCTCAGCCAATTCTTCATCGATTTGCATCAAATCTTGTGGAATTATTAAATGTTTCTAGAAAATAAAAATATTCTTTTGTTCGAATTTTCATGCATATCGCCCCCAAATTTGCTTCAATCCACAAAAAAATAAATGGGTTTAAAATAAAGTAGTATTTAGAGGTTCCGCAAGCCCCGTGAAGTCTAAAACGTATTTTTTTATTAGCTATAGAATACAAATGTATAATCACTTTTTAAATATCACACCCCAAGGGTCTGTTTTATACGGTTAAAAAAGTACCCATAAGTGAAAACTTGGGTTTTGCGAGTTTTTGGCGCTAATTATGATTTGTTTAGCTGTGTTTTAAATACAAATTGCTTTTAATACATAAAATACTTCTTTCTACTGATAGTCAGATGTTTACATAAATTATTTAAACAATTCATTATCACTTATAATAATATTTTCTTAGAATAGTGCTAGAAAGTTGCAGGTTTTTCTACAATTTACCGCTTTTTGTCCATTTTTTGCTTCCTCATAGATGAAGCTTTAATTAAACGTTCCTCAATTTAAAAATGTCTAATACAATGTTCTAAGCAATTGTCCGGATGTGTGTATACGTGTGTGTGTGTGTGTGTGTGTGTGCGGATGTGTGGATGTCACACTTTTTTGTGAACACGATAACTTGAGGATGGTGGCAGATAAATTGATGAAATTTTGAGGACTTATTTTCACCACTAATATCTTGAAACTGACCCAAGGATTTCTAAAAATATTTATCGCATTTTTTTAGCACTTTATAATATTTTAAAAATCAGCTTTTCATAGTAAAACTTTTTTCATTAACATAATTCAAAGTTGATGCAAGAATATACAAAATTTCTTGGTTTGAGGCGAGTCGATTGAACTATAATATTATTACATTTTATTGAAGAGTAAGGAAGTTATGCTCATTTATAATATTTGAAAGATCTGTTTCAAACAAAAACTTTTTTCATCGAGATAAATCAAAGTTTCTGCATCAATAGAAAAGGCTTTTTGAACATGAATTTTCAAGTGAAATAATTTTCTCGGTTTTTTGTAAAAAAAATCATAAAGCTGGGAAAGGGATAGGGTGCGACAGAAATTTTCCCTTCCCATTTCCAGCTCGAAAAATTACCATTTCAAATACACAATTTTGTTTGTCTGATTTGTCATTATATTTTTAAAAATGTTTGTGCAATTTTGTAATTTTGTATTTTTTTGTACATTTCTATTTTTAAGTTGATCAAAATGAAAACTCTAGTTTGCATATTATTTAAAAAATCACTAATGCTTCCTCTATGAGGAAGCAAATACATTTGCTAAGGGGAAGCATAGTGCTCGTGAAATGAGCACCATATAATTATAAATACAAACAAAGTGGAAACATTCGAGCTCGAATTCACAGCTAGTATAATTAGAGTGAGGTAATAAATAATTCAAGTTAACAAAAATAATTGTTCAAACCATTTATTACTATTTAGATAATATTACCTTTGTATAATGTTAGAAAGTTACGGTTTTTCTGAAATATTCAATTTTTTGAAGGTTTCGGTTTTTTTAAATGTTTAACTTTGTTTTAGCTTTTTAATTATGAATACATAATAAATAAACAATAAAGAGAATATTTTTTTTAATGATTTATTTCTTTTTTTGTAAATATATTTTTTGATTTAAAACAGATAATTCAAATATTCTTCGAATTTTCTGTATTGCACATATTAAACGTAAAATTTTCTTGAACTATTTCCTGAGAACCTTTTTGTTTAAATTGATTTTGATATTTATTATTTGTTCCTATAACCAAAAAGTCAAAGAGAAGTTAAAAATTTTAGTAAACTCCGGACTTTCCAGCATTACTCTAAGAAACGATAGTTAACAACCATAATAAATTAAACAATTATCTTTGTTAACTTGAATTAATTATTATCTCACTACCTGCAACTATCTAGGATTACTATAGAAGGTAGGTAAAAGCAATAATGATTTGTTTAAAGAATTACGTTTACTAAATTTAATTAATCATTCCCACAGTTTAAGTGAAAAGTGGGCAAAGAGTTGAAAATTTCAGAAGAAACTGTAACTCACTCACATTATTACCATTATTACATTATTACCTCACTCAAATTAAAATGTGGACCAAAAGTGGAAAATTTTGGAAGAAACTGCAACTTTCTAGCACTATTCTAAGAGAATATTATTATGTATAATAATAAATAGTATGAATAATTATTTTTGGTAACCTTAATTGATTGCTAAAAACAATAGTGAATTATTTAAAAAAATTAAAGAACATATAATTATCAGTAGAAAGTAGTATTTTGTGTATTAGAAACAATTTGTATTTAAAAAACCGCAATAAAAAATCATAATTAGCGCCAAAAACTCGCAAAATAAAATTTTTCACGTATGGGGTTTCGATTTACCTAACATTGACGTATCTGTATAAAATTTATAGAAACGTCTTTTTGTTACTTGTGGAAAAAACCTGTTAAACTTTATGGGGCTCGAGGAACATCTAAATATCATTTTTTTTCTAAACGCAGCTTTTTGTGGATTCGAACAAATTTAAGGGCGATGTGCATGAAAATAAAAAAAAAATAATTTTGAGCACCCAATATACATTGTCCATTGTTTAGAAACTGGACACAACAGATTCTGAAAACATGAAAAATGTATTATGTTTAGGTGTTCAGTTGACCTGTTGCCTACAATATTCAACCAATTTGTTTAAAAATTTGAGGATAATTTGATTAAATGAAGCTCCAGAGCTGTTTTTCAGAAAGTGTGGATTTATTAATTATTTCCAGAAATATATTTCACATTTTTGCCAATAGTTAACCGATTTGCATAAAATCTTTTTGATTCAATAAAAAATAACTTCTGTACACATATATTATCCATATATTATGAAGTGAATTCAGCAGATTCAGAAAACGTATAAAATATAAGATTTTTAGTAATTCAGTCGACCTAAAGCTTACACTATTGAACCGATTTGCACAAAATTTCTAACATAACTCTGTTAGATGAATATCTAGAACTATGTCTCGTGAAAAAATTCGATTTTTTCAGTAACAAAGACGACCTGGAGCTTACACTATTCCACTGTTACACGAAATATTTTATCCAAGTTTGCCAATTAATTCTATATGTTTTTGGTGAGATTTATTATTTCTCTCACTGAAAGCATAACTTTTGGTCTTGACATTATTCTAATAATAAATAAGTAAACAATTAAATACATCATTTGGGTCGAAAATTGGGCTTAAATGAAGAATGATAAAACACCAATAAAGGATCCAATTTCTCTGCCCCGTTTCATGAAAATAAAGGCGCAAACACTGAACAATTTTCCCTTCCACTCTGACTTCCTTTGATTGCAAGAAGTTTCCACTTGGTGAAACTTTTTCTTATTCACAGGCGCTACTTGAAGAAAATTGAACTTTACCTTGCATTTCAGAATTTTTTTTTTTCTGTTACAATATCTTTCACTAAGAAAACGACCTTTCGAGGAGAGCATTCTGGACATTGACTAGATCACTAGAGTGAATAAGAAGCCGAGAGATGGTCTGGTTTGTCGGATTCGCAAAGGTCATGCTTGTCCGGCAACCACCAAGAAGTTTCAGTCTCTGGATTTTCTCAATAGAACATGGTTTTGACGATAAAAGGGTCTGCTGATCGTCAATTCGAAAGGGTTGCCATGGCGTGGCGTACGCGAAAAGACTGAAAAGGGAAGGTCGAGATAAGTGACAAGTTGAGGGATTGTGGCGAGAGTATTGTTCGCAGTCCTAGTCGTGATGTGAGTTTTAGTTTAGTTTTAGTTGACACTTTTTAGTTTTGGGAAAACGGGAACCACCCTTGCTTATATTCAATAATTCAATTCCTGTTTTCCACTGAAAAAAAGTAACATGCGTATTTTTCTTTCAAGACCAAACTTCTAGGTAAATGGGGTTTAAATTCTAACATTATTATAGTTTGAGTAACTTTGAGTTGAGTTACCAATTAATAAACATATATATTACAAATACAAAACAAGCGGGGAAGCACAGTAAATCCAAGAGATATTTTTTATCTGAAGTTCGATAAAAACATTGGAAACATTTGACAAAGTACTACAATTATCCGACGTAAAGTACTTTTTATCTGGAGGCGAATGCACAACATTATCTGTAGTTGAAAATGCAACTATTTTGTTAAAAATTCACCTTTTTTGGTCAGCAATTCAGCTACTTGGTTGAAATTTCAACCGTGAAAATTAATTTTCCGGGTTACAAAACATCTTTTGAGTTGAACTCTTTTGTCAATGAAAATCTCTTCACTGCACTGAAATGCAACTAATTAAAATGTGTTTCTTTCACTACAGAAATATTTTTTTCCAGTCGATCAGTAAGTTCATCAACTTTTTATCTTGTGTGTGAAGACTATGAGCGACCTCTTTTGTTAGGCCTTAAAGCAGAATGAAGCGAATAAAGAAACACTTTGTCTTGTTCCGATTTCTCCCCAAGGGAAGAAATCTCTCTCTTCACCCTGAAGGAATTTCTCCGTTTTTTTTCAATGTTGCAGACGGGGGTGTTTTCCCTGCGCCGCGATACGTCGAAAATCCTCCTCATAACCGTTCGATAATACTGCAGCGATATCTCGAATAGCTCATAGATACTAGAACAAAGACATAGAAAGAAATTGCATTGTAGTTGTGAATGTAGATATGTACATGTACGTGGGCATGGTACTCATATGTCATTGTTTTATCCAGAGTCCGCGGTTGCAGGGCTGCGTCAAACCCCGCAATTCCCAAAAGGGCAGAATGACAAGACCCCTTTAATCAAATTGTTCAGGTCGCCAGTTTGCACGCCGGCCAAAAACACCACGAAACTGCGCTTCTCTTCCAAACCTGCATGCCTTGCTGACATATCAATAAGTCCGATTCTCATCAGGTCAGTTATCTTTTTTGGGATAAAAATATACGTGTTCTCTTCTTATCTTTCCTGTGATAAGGTGAAATTAAACCCGTGGTGATTCTCGAGTCGCCGAGATCTTCGAATGTTAAGCACGGACGGGTGCGGTTAGAGCTCGGATGGGTGACCGTTTGTGATTCTCGTTTAATCGTGTAACTACTGTCGAGCGGGAGGTTTAATTCCAAGGATAAATGTGGCCACTTGATGCTATCGAATGTCTACACCGAAATCGTCTGTCGGTAATCGACTGTGCTCAGGAGTTTTCTGCAGTTTCCACTTCTCTGACCAAATGTACAGGTGTAAAAAAGCGAAAACGTTATACAAGGAGTAAAAAGCTAAAAGCGATTGTTAATTTTTAACTTACAAGGAGAATCCACACTCTTCAGAATTTTGTTTGGATTCTTACTTCTCCCAGTAGTAGATAAATACCAAACTTTTAATATGCTAAAGTAATAAGATGCGATTTTCAGTCATTCTCGAGAAAAACGACTTTAAAAAAATCCACGCACGTTATATGGACCTCGATGCCAGAGTGTACGGGCTTGATTTCTGCTTCAAGAATGTTTCGCCATTTTGTTTTATTGCAATAGCCTATCAAATTTATTTAAATTAACATGAAATATTCTTTTTTAACTATTTTTTTCATATGAGAAAAATTCTGTATGCAGTTTTTTGTTAAAAACATCACTCATTGCTCTAATTTCAAAATATGATCACTATATTATATTAAAGATTGCCAATTCGGCAATAATAATATTGGCCTATCTCGAAACGCTTAGGCTCGTGATCTTTATTTTGATTTCGAGTTTAAAAGTAAAAAAAACTAGAGTAGTCCAAAAAACGCTTTTGAGCTACAGGTCAAGCCCCCCTCCCCCTCAAAGTTTTCATTTTCGGAGAGAAAAAATCCCTACTTTTTTTTCGAAATTCAAATATTAACACGTGCACCGGGCACTTCAAAATCCCATTTAATTAACACGGGCAAATTTTAGATTTTTGTAAAATTGAATTCATACTTCAGGGTTTTATCGAAACGTGCCAACTTTTTTAAAAATGGAAGAGGAATACCTATGAAATGAAATCATACAAATAACTTCAATTTTAACCCCCCCCCACCTCCCCCCCCCCCACAGCGCCCCAAATATGACCAAAGAATCAAAAAACTACATTTTTACGTATTATTGTAATTTTTGAGCAATTTCCATCGTCTTTTTCATACAAATAATTACTAGTGGACGATTTGAATATTTCCCATGTCTCTTTAAATAATTTGTAATTGTTTTTTAACAAATGTAACTTATTTCAACAATTATTTATTTCAAAAAAATGTAAAAAATAATCGTATTTTCTGATTGAAATGTAATGGTTTGTCATTGTTCAGAGAATTACATTTTTTTGAAAAACATTATGGAATTATTTAAACAATTACTTATTCTTTATTCTGAAAATTTTTTAAAATTGACCCAGAGATGACATTTTTTGTCTCAAATTGGAATCCTATGCTACTTTTTGTTGTATAATTATATAATTTGATATATTTCTTTTAATAAACAATATATAAACAATTAATAAACAATAACATAAAGTTTTTAGCAGAATTTATTACTGTTCAAAATCATTCAATATTATATTTAATTCAGAAAATACGATTTTACAATTATTTTTGGAAAAGGAATTATTTAAACAAATTATATTTGTTTAAACAATTAAAAAATGGTTAATAAATTCTTTCTATACACTATACAGTCAGAAAAATAATTATATGTATTTTATTTTATTTTTTCAAAGTTATCGAAAAAAACTGCTTGAGCAAATCAAAATTGTTTAAATCAATAGAAATTTATCTAAACTTAAAACAAACGGATCAAAATTATATAATTATTCAATAAAAAGTAGCAAAGGATACCAATTTGAGAAAAAATTGGACATCTCTGGGTCAATTTTTAGAAATTTTGAGAATAATCAACAAGTAATTGTTTAAATAATTACATAATGTTTTTTAAAAAATGTACTTCTCCAACGAATGACAAACTATTACATTTCAATCAGAAAATACGATTAGTTTTTACATTTCTCGGGGATAAATAATTGTTTAAATAAGTTACATTTATAACGTTCGAAGAAAGGGATATGAAGGTTTTTAAGGACTTCGTTGTTCTATAAACATTTTTTATATGATTTATTGTATTATGATGGAATTGGAAAATGTGTTCTATTTATATGGTATTTTTATATCACCTTATTTTACTATTTCTTTACACTTGAGTATTTATTTTATTCTTATTATGCTATTTTTAAATATTGCTACCTCATAGAGGGAGTTTTACAATGACATAAATTTTTTAATCTACTTTTTTGACATATTTCGATATAATTCGAGACCAAGAATTCGAAAATGCCATTTAAAAAATGTTCCATCTGTGTGCATGTGTATAAATTTATTCTGTTTACCATATCTTGAAAAGTAAAAGAACATTGTTCATGAAATTCGGAAGAATTAAAGCCGCAATTAAGTTCTAGGTCTAATAGAATTTTTAGCTAGATTCGTCAATTAGAATTGTTTTTCTGTGGTTAGAAAATTTTAAATAGTTACCATATTTATGAGGAAAACTTTGTTGATATTCGAAATAGAACAATACTATATATGATGTATTTGTTCTCGTCTTCGAGACGAGTCGATCGTTCTTTTGTGGAACTTTTTATGACCTACTAGTACCGATTTATGAAGTTTCAAAGAAATGCTTTATTCCGTTTATATGAGGATAACTTTCTTGATATTAGGAACACTACAGTACTATATCTGATATATGTGTTCGCGTCTTCGAGACGCGACAAATGAACTATTGAAGAACCTTCCCTGTCCTCTTATGACCTATCAATACCTATTTATAATTTTTTTAAATTTATTGTTTACCTTATTTATATGAGGAAAACTTGTCTAATATTGGGAATACAACAGGACTCTGTATGGTGTATTTTTTCGCGTTTTCGACACGCATTAATTGATCTACTGAACAACATTTCATGACCTCTTATGATCTAGCCATGCATATTTATAATTTGTCAAAATATATTCTCATCTTGTTTATATGAGGAAAATTTGTTTAATATTGGGAATACAACAGGACTTTATATGGTATATTTTTTCGCGTTTTGGAGACGCATTAATTGACTTACTGAACAACCTTTCATCACCTCTTATGATCTATCAATACCTATTTATAATATTTCAAAATATATTGTTTAATTTGTTTGTATGAGAAAAACTTTTTTAATATATAAAGTTTAATGAAAGTTTACGTTGTTTATATGTGCAATTTTTAAATTTGGAATATAGCACTACAGTAAGTTAAAAAGTTGTTCGTTATAACACTGCACAATGATTGACCTTTTGATGGTCTCTCTAATTTTTTGAAAATAAGATTTTCGGTAAAAAATAAACATAAGCCTGACCAATATTGAAAATATCCATTTTTCTTTTGTTAGAGAAAAAGCTCCTTCTACAAGGAAGCAAATCTATTTGATATCTATGGCTATAAGGAAGCATAATGCTCATAAAATGAGCACAAATAAATATACCCATAGTGAATAGACCCGTAGTACTTCGCAGGGGTAGTTTATTTTTATATCATTGTCAGATGAAAATAATAATGTTCAGCTGAATGAAGAAAAATGAGAATTTTCTATAACAAAAAAAAACTTTTCTTGCAGTAAAATTGGTAAAGGTCTTGATATAAATAAATTGAAAAGTCACATGCAATAGCAAAAATTGAATGGAAACAAAAATTGAAAAAAAATGCCAGTAGCCGGATTCGAGCTACCACCTGATGTAATCGGAAATTGAAAGACTCTCCCATCATTCAGTCTTGAGAATGACTGAAAAGCGCATCTTATTAATTCAGCATATTACAAGTTTTGTAATTACCTATCACTGGGAGGGGTATAAATCCAAAGAAAATTCCGAAGGTTGTAGGTTTCCCTTTGTGAGGATTTAAATTTTTTAACTACTTTCAGCTGGAAACCTTCAATGCAGAACATTTTTGAATGGTTGCAGTTTTTCATATTTATTTGATATTTGACTTTTCCCATTTTGCTAAAACTCAAGATATTGATACTTCCTACTTAAGCCATCAGCGATGTTTTTATTACAATTTATTACAAAACTTCGTGGACCTTCCTTTATTCATTGTTATATTTTGAAGGCTATCTGAAGATGGAATCTGTCTGATTTGGAAACATTATACCGAATTTTTAATAAAATTGTCTGGATGAAGAACTGCAGCGAAAAAGTTGATTTTTGTCCAATTTTAAACTTTTTCGAATCCCAAGATTAAAATCTTCTAATCTGCATATATATACTATCAGTACTTTGAAGTCCAATAGTTTAATTAGTTTGTATTTTTAATTATTAACATAATAATTAAATACTTCTTAGGTTCTAGACATTTTTTCTTTATTTTTCTTTTCATTCAGAGCATTGAAGATAAATAAATTTGTGAACAATAATCTGAGTTATCGGTAGTTTTCTACCGACTAAATAAAGAAGATTGCACCTTCATTCTTGGAACTTGTCTCGCTTTTCTTCCTTCCGCTTTTTGTCTCAGAAATACTTTTTCCCGGGCATTTCTCACAATTCGCGAGCTCGCTTCAACTAATAGATTCTGATTTTCAGTCGTGTAGCACCACTGTGACATGAGCAATTTTTCGATTACGCGAGCGTAACTTTCACGTCGTATTCATTCCGAGTTGAGATAGAGTCACTTTGAACAAACAGGATAAGATAAAAAATCTCGATTGTCCCTAGAATACGTCCAAAGCATTTTTGAAATTGGCTTCAAACTCTCTATTCTACACAAATTTTCGGTTTCTGCTTTCTGTTCGCCCAAAAACAATTTTTTTACTTTTGTATTATCCAAATTTTAAACTTTTTTCTTGTTTGGCCCTTCATTTAAAAATTGTGAAGAATTTTCAATATCAAAATGAAAATCTTAAATTCGAAAGCTGCACTGCTAAACTGCTACACTGCTAGAACAACTGAATTCGGTAATAGTGGTAATCGAGAAAACGCCAAAAGAAAAATAAATTGAATATTTTAAGCTGTTAAGAATAAATGAAATAGGATTTTAACCATTTTTACCGATCAATATCATCTCTAGATAAAATGGCGCAAAGAATTAAATTTTAATCATTCACCTAGGTTTTATAAGCATTTACGTGAAGAGAGTTATGAGTTGTTTTTGCAGAGAGCACATATTAGAGACTATTATTATAATATTTTCCTAAGAAAATTGAACATTTTTATACAAATACAAAAATTTGATCTTTCCTATTCCGGGGGGGGGGGGGGGCTGAAAATTTTCTGGGGGGTGTCAAAATACCTTCCTAAAAGTTTGTTTTAAAAAATTCTTAGTTCGAACAACGCGATCAGAATTATGAAAAATTCTATTTTTGTCGTTGTTCTAAAGGGAATAATTTTTTTCCGAATTTGGTGAAAGGTAAAACTTCTATACTATGATGATATAAGTGTATAAACCATATCAAAGTGCATCTTTTTTTGGTACCTTAACTTAAGTGTGATCAAACTTTCTGGACGTCATTTGGGCATTAGGCTGGTCCAAAAATGCATTGGAAATTCATTTTCTCGAATCTTTATACATATCGCCCCCAAATTTGTTCGAGTCTAAAGAAAGGAAAAATTGTTTTTAATGAAATTAACTCGAGTATTTGTTTAAATGAATTGTGTGTGTATATACAATACGTGTTCTTAAGATCTATCTCCAACAATTCTGATGAACAGCGAGTTCATTTATTAAATTTGTTTAGAGATTTAAAAAAATGTATTCTTGAAATGGCCAATTTTGTGAAACGGCCCCAGCACACTCAGACAATTAACTAAAAATCTAACATTTAAAGATATATGCAAAAACCATGGGAACATGCATTTTAGGGATCAGACAATCCGAAAAGACGTTTTCCGCAAAAACAACTAAAGTCGGCTTAAGTTGTTCTTGCAGAGAATGCCTCAATTCAAGAATACATTGCAAATTTTATCGGACTTAATTCGTCTAATTTGAGAATGGAAAAAATTCTGGATTCTAAACAATTGTTTTGTTTTTAATCTAAAGAGAGAATGAAATAATGCCATGTATATTACATCCAAACGTGTTATGTGAAATATCACGGAAATGTGAAACTTGTAATTGAATCATATATATGGCGATGAGAAAGCATACGTACCTACCGCAAAATTTTTGGATTATGCAGACCGGTATAACTTTGCTGTTTTGAAATGTTTTCCCTCAATTCATTCAATCTAGTTGTCTGTTTATCTGCAGGTGCATTAATGGCAAAATATAAATTACCTTATTACCAGGGTATTAATAATAACAAGAAACATATGAAATACTCGGGACGAAATGTAATTGAATATATATATATATATGTGTGTGTGTGTGTAGTATGTTTCTATTTATTCTATTTATTATTATATTATTAATTTTTAATCCAATAATATAAATATGTTATAAATAAGTTACCTGAATTAAATAAATGTATCAAAATTAATGAAATAAATTTTACGTATTAAGCCGAATGATAATTCCGTAAGGAATATTATTCATTTCACTTAATTATTGCGTAGCTCGCGTATTGACTACAAAGATATTGTTAAATAGATATGCATAGTTAGACCTGTTATTGAAAGTAACAGTCAAAACATATAAATCGAAATAATTATCGGTGATCGATAAACTTAGGAATTTACTTTTTTACTTCTGTAAATTTTAATATTAAATCAAGATGTTACCCTATGAGAAAAAAAATTACCGCTGCCATGCTCACTACCAAAGGAGGTTAGCTGTTTTTATATGAAGGATTTCGGTACAAATAGCCGGATGCTTTCCGTACACATAGACACTGCCTCAATGTGACGATTTAAAATTGGTTTACCTTGGACGTCTAGCCAGAAAAGAAACTACAAATAATGGGCAACTTTAAAAAGTAATTTTTATACTTTCGGTTTCCTCGACTAATTCTGCGGTCTTTTGCATGAAAATAAAATGGTAAAAAAATTATTGATGAAAATGATGAAACTTCAAGTCATTCAATAAGTGTTTGAAAGTGTAATAATCCTCCTTTAAATTTCTCGAATCAACATTTAAGGCTAATAATAAACTCATGTTTTTACTTTATTGAATTATATTTTTCTTATTGTGTCCTCCGAAAGCTCCGCAGCAATGAAAAAATTCGTTGGCAACGTAAATTGTCATTAAACTTAAATAAAATATACAATCATGATTTTTGACTATTTAAGGCTGCTTTCTTTAAATATATCTTAGATTTTAGTTTAATATCATTGAACAATATTTCTGAATGATTGTATTTTTAGTGTGCAATCTATAGATGTTACTGTTATGTATGATTTCTACTACTACTTGCATGTATGAGGCAGTTTATAGGAACAATATTTGCCACGTTTTGACAAATACCCACCGTGGGAAAGGTGGCAAAAATTTTTTTTTTTTTATACACTCTTTAAATAAAAGTAAAAATAATATTTATTGTTTCAAAACGTTAAATGAAAAGGGGTGAAAAATCCTATTAAATTGTAGTGGACAACATTTTTTTTTTTTTTGAATGAGTTAAAGATAGCCAAAACAGGTAGTGTAAACATACAAAAGTAATAAATTTCACCTTCTCGGTAAATATTTATCCAACTGGCAAATTTTTTTCCATAAACTGTGCATTGTGCACGAAAAATGCTCCAAACAATGAAAAATAGCAGTTTTATGTAAAATGCATGCTAAATACAGTACTTAAATTTTTTTTCGACATTAATGATTTTTATTCAATAAGTGACAAGCTTCAATAACAGATTTGTAGAACAAATCTAATCCATTCCTTAGACCGTCAATATCAATATATTTGAATAGTTTTCCTTAGGTCTTACGGTCTATTTTTAATAGACCGTATTATGTAATAGACCGTATATATAATAGACCGAACTATAGCAATACATTTATAATTTAATCTAATAAAAATAGACCGTAAGACCTGAGGAAAATTATTCAAGCTTCAAAGTATTGTTTAACTAATTTTCAATTGTTTAAACAATATTTTTTCCTGTTAATCGTGAAAAGTTATTATTTTCGGTATAACGATACAGCTAATGAATGCCAAAGTATTTTTTGAGGATATTTGGCAAATTTTTAAACAATTTTTTTATCCTGTAAATCATGAAGTTATTATTTCCTGGAATTTATGACGTAGGTTATGAATGTCAAGACTAATATTTTTTGTAAAAGATATTTTTAATTTATTGTAACAATTAATATCACTTGCTACTCTTCACAGGAAAGATAGAGAAAATTCTAGTATCTTCGAACCTCTTACACTATGTCGCTTATTAATTAGTATTTTATTTTATCAACGAAATCGACCTAAAAAAATAAGTATCCATAGCGTAATTGAAAAATTTGTGTTGAAAAATTATTATTGTTTAAAAAAAAGGATATAAGTTCTTAAATCAAAAAATACAGCTTTATAAGCGACATAGTGTAAGAGATTTAATAAAAATGGAATTTTATTCACCTAATCATTTTAAACTGTCTTTCACAATAAATATTACTCTTAACATTCATTAACTGCATCATTAATTCTAAAAAATATTTACTTTTTAAGATGTAGAGGGGAAAAAATTTGTTTAAACAAATGAACATTGTTTAAATAATTGTGAACTGTCGTTCACAAAAAATATCTTAGCATTCATAAACTGTTTTATTAATTCCAGAAAGTAGTAACTTTTCAATATTCACAAGGGAAACAAATTGTTCAAACAAATGAAGATTGATGCAAAAATGTAAAAGATTTCTTGGTTCGAGACGAATGGATTGACCTGTAATATTAATAACTTCATATTATTTAAAAAGAAACGATCTTTATGGTACAAATTTTCTCATTCACCTAATTTGAAGTTGATGCAATAATAGAGAAGATTCGTTGATTCGTGAAAAATCAATTGAACTATAGTATTAATCGATTGTATTAGAGAGTACGGAAGTTATGAGCATTTATATATGTAATTTGAATGATCTGTTTCAAACAGAAAAACTTTTTTCATCAGCATAATTTAAAGTTCATGTAAAAATAGAAGAGGCTCCTTGATTTGAAACATTTTTATTGATCTATTCAGTTTCTCTTATTTTGACTTTTTCTATGAGGAAACAAATATATTTATTAATTAATCATAATGAAGAAGCAAAGTGCTTATCAAATGTGCACCATAAAATTGCAAAAACAAAAAAAAAAAAAAAAAAAAGGAAAAACCCAAGATCGAATTCACAGATAGTTTCGAAAACTAAGCTTTTCCCACTTAAATACCCATGGTCATTTCAAAAGCCCGAAAGCAAGGGTTATTATTGACCGATTTGAAAAAAGTACGGAATTTCTGTTTCCGGAAAGCGAACCAATTGGAGAGATCGATCACCAAAAATGGAAAGTTGAATTTTTACAGGCTTAAATTTGGACTACCCAAATGTACTCCATAAAAGATGCTCAGGCCAATATAGCCACGAGATGAAATAAAATGTATGGTAGAACAGGATCGATGTGGAACCGACGCGACGGTCACTCGTATATCGCAGGCAATTCCCTAGATCACTATCGTTAATAGTGCATACTCTCGTGACTAGTTGAGTTTCCCGGGGTTGTGTTTATAGAAAAGAGGGTGAGAGGGGGTAGTTCGCATTTGGATGTTTTTAGCAGAGTTAGTATATTCAGTCGCTTATATAATCAATATACAAGGGTGAGAAGGAAAGAGAGGGTTTATGGTAGAAAGGGTGAATGGTAGAAAGAAAGAGACGATGGGGAGAAAGGGTCTGAGAAATGGGGAAGAAGTTAAGGGTGCACACAGTTAAAAAAGAAATTCTAGGATAAAGAGCGAGAATCTTCAATAGGTAGAACTGAAAGAGGATGCTGAATGCGTTAGAGTTAGGGTATGTCTGTCTGTCTGTCTGTATTCTGTACCTTCATCTCCATCAGCAGCCTCTATATATCTCTTTGGATGTGTGTGTGTTTTTTTATGTATATTGTGCACATGAATGTGACTGTGTTTGTGTAATTCTGAGTGCAAGGTGAGCGAAAAGAAGGATAACTCGTGCAAAACCCAGCAAAAACCGAAACTGCAAGATGTGCAATGTGCCTGGGACGTTGTAGGAATTGCTGGTGACATCAGCAAAAGGTTTCTCGAAGTATCTCCTATCTGCTATCTGCTCCCTTCTTCACTTATTCTTCTCGTTTTTTCACCCTTTGAAGGCACGAAAATGCCAGATGTCTGTCCCATCACACAATAGTACCGAGAGTTAGCATTCCTCTTGACCAAAGTCAGTAAATAACTATTGAAAGGGTCTCGAGAATTCAAGGTTTAAGTCATTAACAGGCAGGTAATCAAGTGTTAGGAAACTTTCATGAATTGGCATAGTTGGCTAAAGTTTAGGACAGGAAAAAATTGATTTATCAGAGTTTCTCGCTCTGAGGGGCAAAATGATTGTATTTTTTTTTATTTATTTGCATAAGTTCATTTGTTTTTAAGGTTACATGAATATAATTTTCCCAAGAATCTTGAGAAAATTCAGGAAGGTCTTTGAAAATTTCAGATATGAAAAATCAAAATTTCAACAAAAAAGCTAATCTTCAACCAAATAATCGAATTTAAAAAAAAGAAGTATTTTCAACGAAAAATGTAATATTTGATATTTCAATCCAAGCAGACTTTTATTTACAATAAAAAATATTTGAATTAATCCAAAAAAGACAAATGTGCAACAAAATACTTGAATCCCCAACCAAAAAAGAGTAACTTTCAATCAGTTGTATTTCTGACTGAAAAGCATTAAGTATTTTCCAAGAGAGACGAATTTTCTATAAAAAGTTATATTTCTTAACCCAAAAATATGAATTTCACACAAAAAAGTTTTCAACCAAAAAATTACTTTTCAGCAAAGTTATTCAACTTTTAACCATGTAGTTGCATTGTCAACCAAAAAAGATGAATTCTCCACAAAAAATAGTTGAATCCTTAACCGAAAATATGACTTTTCAACCAGCATTTGAATAGAAGATTTTTAATTAAAAAAACTTTTAAACTTTAATTTGAAAATTCGTGAGTTCCACTTTGAGTGCTTTAATTTGCAGTTCATTTTTTATTAATTCAAATGGAAAAATGTTTAGCTTTAGGGTCCGAATTTTTTAATGTCATTGACCGCGAAAGATGTTTGCAAACCGGGGAAAAACCGGGAATATCTTTCATAAATTAAAACGGCTACCCTGCATTCACTTTTATGTCTTAGAGAAGCTTAATGCATTTATGGAATTTAGTAATATCAGATCTTGATTATGAAACATTTAATTTAATTTATGTCAAATATTGAATTTTTCTGGCAGGATTATGAAATGGCCTGGAATAATTTCGCGAAAAAAAATTTTTTACCAAAGCCCAAAATTATGTGTCTTTTGATTTTGATGGTATCATAACTGGCGAGAGTGTAAATTTTATCAATTTATTTCATTGGATTGAACAGGAAAATTTGTTCAAATTTTCTAAAATTTGAATATTCAAATCCATACACAAAACAGAAGATATTCTCCGACTAAACTACAATTTGGAGGACTTCTTACTGTTATGCAAATACAACTTTTACACCCACTATTAGGATCCGCTACTCGAAAAAAACAAATTTTTCAGCCCACTCTGTTAGGGCCTGTGCATAAATTG
>JAABKJ010002715.1:0-27323 GCA_011634705.1 Andricus grossulariae
AAATTCATATATTTTGTTCAAAAAATTGTCTTTTTGGTAGAAATTAATCTTCTTGGTTGAAAAATCATCTTTTTGTTTGAAAATTCAATTATTTCAGTTATAAATTTTTAATTTTAGTCGGAAATTCATCTTTTTGGTTTAAAATTCAACTATTCCAGTTGAAGATTCATAAGTTATTTGAAAATTCATCAGTTTGGTTAAAAATTAATTTTTTTAATTGATAATTTAACTATTCTATTTTTGGTTAAAAATTAATCTATTTTAATTAAAAAATCAAGTATTTGGTTGAAAATTTGTCTTTTTTAATTGAAAATTTAACTATTTCGTTTAAAATTCATGTATTTTGTTGAAAAATCGTCTTTTTGGTTGAAAATTAATTTTTTCAACTAAAAATTGAACTATTTAATTTTTGGTTGAAAATTATCTTTTTTTGTTTAAAATTCCTCTTTTTGTGTACAAATTAATCTTCTTGGTTGAAAAATCATCTTCTTGATTGAAAATTCAATAATTCTGGTTCAAGATTCATTATTTGAGTCGAAAATTCATCTTTTTCGTTTAAAAATCATTAAAAATGATTAAAAATTCGTGAAAAATGTATCTATTCTTTGAAAATTAGTTTTTTTCCTTAAATTTTTTTTTTAAACTGAAAATGTAACTATTCTTTGAAAATTAGTTATTTTTTGTTAAAATTTGTTTTTCAATTGAAATAATTGCAACTATTCCAATAGAATATTCCATTATTTTGTTGAAAATTCGTCTCTTTAGTTGAACATTAATTTTTTAAACTGAAAATTTAGCTATTCAATTTTTGATTGACAATTTATCTTTTTTAGTTGAAAATTCATGTCTTTTTTTTAAACTGGTCTTTTTGGTACAAATGAATTTTCTTGGTTTGAAAATTGATCTATTTTAGTTGCAAATTTAACTATTTGGTTAAAAAATCATGTATTTGAAACCTTTTAAGTAGAATTTAATACAGTACCCACATCAATTCTACCTAAATATGCACTGAATTTTAAATATAAAAAGATTTAAAAAATTGTTTGAATTCTTATTCAAATTCATGGACTTTAGGCAAATTCCAGAAATGATTCAATATTTTTTAGTATTATTTAATTATTTAATTATTTAATTAATCCATGATAATAATATATTGAAGAACGCTTGCAATATAATTTGTCAAATCTTTCTAAATTTAACATATTAATTGAATCCCTAGAAACTAAAAAAAAACATTATTTATAATAAATTCGCGAAATTGTATATATATTCCGAGTCGAACATTTTAAAAATTACGAAATATTTGAAAAATTGAAAAATTATATCTGGTAAAAAAAAAACGAATAATCTAAAAATAATTTTTCTTTTTTCCAGACTGTCTATGTATCCATCTCGCAACAGGCAGTCTTTGTCGGCGGCCTGGATCCAAACACGGAAAACGTGCCCGTCAAAGTTTTGGACTGTGATACAATTTATCAAGTGAAGGAAAAATCACTTGACACCATCTACAGGGCCACACCTTACAGTCAGAGGCCCAGAAAAGACGACCTTGATCTGGGTAAGATACCCTTCTTGGCATTTTTTAATTCCTGGTGACCACCAGGTCAGGGAAAACCTGGAAATCAGGGAAAAGTCAGGGATTTAAAACAGAATTAAAAATCAGGGAATTTATTTAAGAAGGACTTTAATTATTTTAATAGATTTCAATAATTTTCAGTGCTGCTAAAAGAATTAAAAAAATTTAGGGTATTTTTAAAATTTCCTAAGAAATTTTCAAGAGATTTTAAAAGTTTCAGGGGATTTTAGATATTTTAGGGTATTTTTAATAGATTTCATTAATTTGCAGTGATGCAGAAAGATTTAAAAAAAAATTAGTGTATTCTGAAAATTTTCAAAGGAATTTTAAAGAGATTAAAAAAATTTCAAGGGATTTCAAAAGTTTTTTTTAAATATTTAAGGGTATTTAAAGCAATTCCAATATATTTTCTAGAATTTCAAGGGACATCAAAGAATTTTAAATGATTTAAAGTTTTTTGTGGTGTATTTAAAAAAATTCCAACGAATTTTTAAGAGTTTTACAAAATTTCAAAGGATTTTAAATATCTTAGGGTATTTTCAATATATTTCAATCATTTGCAGTAAAACCAACCGATTTTAAAGATCTTAGGTTATTTTTGAAAATTTTTAAAATGTTCAGTGATGCCAACAGATTTCAAGGGATTTCAAAAGATTTTTAATATTTTAGGATATTTAAAGAATATTCCAAGATGTTTTCGAGAGTTTAAAAAATTGCTAAGAAATTTTCAAGAGTTTAAAAAGTTTCAAGGGATTTCAAAAGATTTTGAATATTTAAGGGTATTTAAAGAAATTCCAAGATATTTTCTAGAATTTCGAAAAATTGCAATGTTCATCAAAAGAACTTAAGGGATTTGAAATTCTTTGGGGTATTTAAAATAATTCCATGGAATTTTCAAGAGTTTAAAAAAATTGCAAAGGATTGGAAATATTTTAGGGTATTTTTAATAGATTTCAATAATTTGCAGTGATGTCAAAAGATTTTAAAAAATGTAGGATATTCTGAAAAATTTCAAAGGAATTTTCAAGAGATTTAAAAAATTTCAAGGGATTTCAAAAGATTTCTAATATTTAAGGGTATTTAAAGAAATTCCAATATATTTTCTAGAATTTTTAGGGACATAGAATGATTTTAAAAGATTTAAAGTTTTTTGTGGTGTATATAAAAAAATTCCAACGAATTATTAAGAGTTTTACAAATTTTCAAAGGATTATAAATATCTCAGGGCATTTTTTTAATTCTAAAGGAATTTTCAAGAGATTTAAAAATTTCGAGGTATTTCAAAAGATTTCTATTATTTTCGGGTATTTAAAAAAATTCCAAGATTCAGAAGAGTTTAAAAAGTTTTTAAGTTTTAAACAAGAGTTTAAAAAATTTCAAGGGATTTCAAAATATTTTAAAGGATTTGCAATGTTTTTGGCGAATTTAAAAAAATTCCAAGGAATTTTCAAGAGTCTTGAAAAATTTCAAAGGATTTTTAATATTTTTGGATATTTTTAATAGATTTTAATCATTATCAGCGATGCCAAAAGATTTGAGAATATTTTTGAAAATCCCGAAGAAGCTTTCAAAAGATTAAAAAAATTGCAAGGGATTTCAAAATATTTTAAATATTTTAGGATATTTAAAGAAAATTCGAATATATTTTCAAGAGTTTAAAAAAATTCCAAGGAATTTTCAAGAGCTTTAAAAAGTTTCGAGGGATTTCAGAAGATTTTAAAGGATTTCAAATATCTTAGGGTAATTTTAATAGATTTCAATCATTTGAAGTGATTCGAAAGGATTTTAAAGTATTTTAGGGCATTTTTAATAATTCCAAGGAAATTTCAAGAGATTTCAAAAGTTTCAAGCGTTTTCAAATTATTTGTAATATTTTAGGATATTTTTAAAAATTCCATGGAAATTTTAAGAGCTTTAATAAAGTTTCAAGGAATTTTAAAAGTTTTGAAATATTTTAGGACATTTTAGAAGATTCCAAATAATTTTTAATTAATTTCAGTAATTTTATGCGACTTCAGAGGAATTGAAATATTTTAGGGTATTTTGAAAGATTCCAAAGAATTTTAAATTGATTTCAGCAATTAAAAGACATTTCAAAGGATTTAAAATATTTCAGGATATTTTCACAGATTTTCGGGAATTTTCAAGAGCTTAAAAATTTGTTAAAGAATTTCAAAAGATTCCAAAGGATTTAAAATATTTTAGTAAATTTTAAAAGACATATCAAGGAATATTTAATTACTATAAAAAATTTAAAGGGATTTCAAAGGGTTTTATGATTTTAGCATACTTTAAAAGATTTAAGGAATTTTCAATTAATTACAATAATTTGAAGAGATTTAAAAGAATATCACGGATTTTAGGATATTTTGAAAAAATCCAAGAAATTTTCAAGAGTTTTAAAAAATGTCAAGAGATTTCAAATGATTTTAAAATATGTTAAATATTGTCCAGTATTTTGAATAGATATAAAAAATTTAAAGAGATTTTCATATATTTTTTCCAATTCATGTGGAATTCACCCTGAATTTTTATTATTTTAGCCTGAATTCTTTTAAATTTTCTTGATTTTTTTTTCACTCACTTGAATTTTTCTAAATCCACCAATTTCTACTCAATTAAATAAATTTTTAAAATTGTTTCTAGTTTTTGTTTAATTCTTCCTCACTAAATAAAATTAATTTTGTGACATTTTTGGATTGTTGTCAATTCACTTGATTTTTTTTTTTGAATTCACCACGAATTTTTATGAATTTCATCAAATTCTTCTCATTTCTATTAAGTTTATCTAAATTCATTCTAAATTTACTGAAATCCGTGGCATTTTTTTAATTTCCCCCAATTAATTTGAATTCTTTTTATGAATTTATTCTGAATTCGTTAAAATTTACATGGGATCCTTATAAATTTCATCGAATTTTTTTAAATTCAAAGAATTTAGAGGAATTTAAGGAATTTTGAGAATTAATGGAATTGAGAGAATTCGGAAGAACTGAAGGAATTTTGAGAATTTTGCGAATTCAAGGAATTGGGAAGAATTGAAGATATTCAGAGAATTCAGAAGAATTCGAGGAATGTGGAGAATTCAAGGAATTGGAAAGAATTCAAAGAATTATGCAAATTCAAGGAATTTGGAAGAATTCAAGAAATTTTTATTATTCAAGAAGCTCAGAGAATTCAAAGGTTTTGGAAATTTGAAGAAATTCAGAGAATTCAAGGAATTCTGAAGAATTCTAAGAATTTGGAAAATTCAAAAAATTTTGTGAATTCAAAGAATTTGGAAGAATTTTTATTATGTTAGCCTGAATTCTTTTAAATTTTCTCGAATTTTTGTTCATTCACTTGAATTTTTCTAAATCCACTTACTTTTACTCAATTAACTGAATTTTTAAAATTGTTTTTAGTTTTTGTTTAATTCTTCCTCACTGAATAAAATGAATTTTGTCACATTTTTTTAATTAGCCAGGAATTTTTATGAATTTCATCAAATTCTTCTCATTTCTATTAAATTCCTCTAAATTAATTTTAATTTTACTGAAATCGATGGCATTTTTTTAGTTTCTCCCAATTGATTTGAATTCTTTTCAATTCAACTCGAATTGTTTTCAAATTTTATGCATTTATTCTGAATTCATTAAAATTTACATGGAATCCTTATAAATTTGATCAAATTCTTTTTAATTCAAAAGAACATTAGCCACATTATTAATGCACATTAGTCACATTTTGGATTAAAAGTTTGTCACTTTTTCGGTTTAAATAGGTCACTATTCATTTTTTTCAATGGTAGCTTTGAGAATAATAAATTAAAAATTTATGAATTTAAATAAAAAACATTTTATTCCATTTATAAAAAAATCTATATTAAAACTGTTACAAGATTAGAATTTGTTCTTTAAATAACAATTTTGTTTTTTCGATGGAATGACCTATTTTGATTTACATAGTCTAAACCATAATGGTTTCAATTTTCATCTGTGAAAAAAATTCCTCTCTAGTTCCGCTGGGATTCGAACCCAGGTCTCACATATTGCCGGTCTGTTGCTCTTACCACCAGACCGGCAATCTATGAGACCTGGGTTCGAATCCTAGCGGAGCTAGAGAGGAATTTTTTTCCCAGATGAAAATTAAAACCATTCTGGTTCAGACTGGTTGATGGAAAATGAAAAATTAGCCACCCTGGTTGAAATTAATACAATATAAAAACGAATCCAATCGAAAGCTCATTTCTTAATCTGATTTCAGAATGGCGAACAGGAGCTTCCGGTAGATTAATCCTCTACGACGAGGACTCGACGACAAAAATGGAGGGCGAGTGGAAGAAGAGAAACACTCTGAATCACTATCGAGTTCCTGACGGTGCATCGCTGAACCTCGTCTCGAAGCAGTCTTCTATCTACAATCTGTCGATTTTATCCGAGAAAACGGACAAATCTCACAAATATGAAACCCTAAACCTTAGTAAATTCAACTCTGCCAGTCCGCCCTTGTCACGTGCCACGTCGCCGCTGAATCACGATCACGACGGTGGCTTGAAGGCCTGGCATCTCGTCAAACATCACGACACAGATGCGCAGAAGGAAGGCGAGCGCGGCAACAAAATGGTTTCCGAGATCTACTTGACGAGATTGTTGGCTACGAAGGGTACGCTGCAGAAATTCGTGGACGACCTGTTCGAGACGATATTCAGCACGGCACATCGAGGCTCGGCGTTGCCGCTGGCTATCAAGTACATGTTCGACTTCCTGGACGACCAGGCTCTTCATCACGGCATATCCGACCCCGAAGTGGTGCACACGTGGAAGAGCAACTCGCTTCCTCTCAGGTTTTGGGTCAACCTGATCAAGAATCCAAACTTTGTCTTCGACATCCACAAGTCGAATATCGTCGACTCGTGCTTATCTGTCGTGGCGCAAACGTTCATGGATAGTTGTTCCACGTCTGATCATAGATTAGGTAAGAGACCTTTGGACCTTTTTCTTGATTCCTTTTATCTTTCTTGATAATCGGTTATGTTGGATGTTGATTTACAGCGGTTGGGTGGACTCTAGTGGATTGGATCCATTCATTGTGATTACTTAATACCCGGGTCTTTATCTTCTGTTTCGATACATCTGTGTTGAAAGAGACTATGTCGGAGTTCAAGTCTAAAGTGAACACTCTGGTGTTGGTTGTTTAAACTAAGCTAGGCTTTTTTAATTGGCCCCTCGTTATAGTTTGGTTCTTTGAATTCCTTGTATTCTTTTTAATTCCGTTAACTTTGTTTCTTGAACTCTTCTTAGTTTCTCTAAATTCCTTGAATTCGTGGAATTCCAGGACTTCAAAATAATGTGAGGAATTTATAAGAATTCGATGAATTTAAAAGAATTTAGATAATCCAAGGAATTCAAGAAATTTGGAGAATTAAAGGAATTTGGAATAATTCCAAAAAATCAAAGAATTTGGAAGAATTTAAGGAATGTTCAGAATTCAAGGATTTGGGAAAAATTCTGAAGAATTAATGGAATTCAGAGTACTCGGAAGAATTAAAGGTATGTTGAGAATTTTCCGAATCCAAGGAATTGGGGAGAATTCAAGATATTCAGAGAATTCAAGGAATTGGGAAGAATTGAAATAATTATGCAAATTTAAATAATTTGAAAGGGTTCAATGAATTTTTATAATTCAAAAAGTTCAGCGAATTCGAATATTTTGGAAAAATTCAAGAAATTCTGAAGAATTCGAGGAATTTGGAAAATTCAAGAAATTTTGGGAATTCAAGGAATTTTGCAAATTCAAGGAATTTTGCAAATTCAAGGAATTTGGAGAATTGAAGGGATGAGGAAAAATTCAGAACAATGGAAGGAATTCAATAAATGTTGAGAATTCACAGAATTTGGAAGAATTCAAGAAAGTCAGATATTTCAGGGAATTCAGAAGAATTCAAGAAATTTTGCGAATTAAAGGAATTGGTAAGAATTCAATAAATCGAGAGAATTCAAGAAATTCGGAAGAATTTGAGAGATTTTGAAAATTTAAGGAATTGGGAAAAATTCAAAGAATTTTGCGAATTCAAGGAATACAGAGATTTCAAGGAATTTCGAGAATTTAAATAATTTTGCGAATTGAATAAATTGGGAAGATCCCAATAAATTCAGATAATTCAAGGAATTCGGAAGAATTTAAAAGAATTGGAATATTTCAAGAAATTTGGAAAATTCACGTAATTGGAAAGAATTCAAGGAATTCGGAGAATTTAAGAAATTGGGAAGAATTTGAGGGATTTTGAAAATTTAAAGAATTGGGAAAAATTTAAAGAATTTTTCGAATTCAAGAAATTTTGGAGAATTCAAGGAATTTGAAGTATTATAGAAATTCAGATATTTCAAGAAATTCAGAAGAATTAAAGAAATTTTGAGAATTCAAAGAATTTTGCGAATTCAAGGAATTGGGAAGAATTGAAGGAATTCGGAAGAATTTGAGGGATTTTGAGAATTCATGGAATTGGGAAAAATTCCAAGAATTTTGTAAATTCAAAGAATGTTTAGAATTAAAGAAATTCAGAGAATTCAAGAAATTCGGAAGAATTCGAGGAATTTCTATATTTCGAGAAATTTGAAGAATTCAAGTAATTGGGAAAAATTGAAGGAATTTGGAAGATTTAAGGAATACAGAGAATTCAAGGAATTTTGAGAATTTAAATAATTTTGCAAATTCAAGGAATTGAGAAGAATTCAATAAATCCAGAGAATTAAAGGAATTCGTTAGAATTTAAGGGATTTTGAGAATTCAAGGAATTGGGAAAAATTCAAAGAATTTTTCGAATTCAAGAAATTTTGGAGAATTCAAATAATTTGAAGTATTATAGAAATTCAGAGATTTCAAGAAATTCAGAAGAATTCAGAAAAATTAAAGAAATTTTGAGAATTCAAAGAATTTTGCGAATTCAAGGAATTGGGAAGAATTGAAGGAATTCGGAAGGATTTGAGGGATTTTGAGAATTCAAGGAATTGGGAAAAATTCCAAGAATTTTTAGAATTAAAGAAATTCAGAGAATTCAAGAAATTCGGAAGAATTGGAGGAATTTGTATATTTCGAGAAATTTGAAGAATTCAAGTAATTGGGAAAAATTGAAGGAATTTGGAAAATTTAAGGAAAACAGAGGGTTCAAGGAATTTTGAGAATTTAAATAATTTTGCAAATTCAAGGAATTGAGAAGAATTCAATAAATATAGAGAATTAAAGGAATTCGGAAGAATCTAAGGGATTTTGAGAATTCAAGGAATTGGGAAAAATTCAAATAATTTGAAGTATTATAGAAATTCAGAGATTTCAAGAAATTCAAAAAAATTAAAGAAATTTTGAGAATTCAAAGAATTTTGCGAAATCACGGAATCGGGAAGAATTCAATAAATCCAGAGAATTCAAGGAATTCCGAAGAATTTGAGAGATTTTGAAAATTTAAGGAATTGGGAAAAATTAAAAGAATTTTGCAAATTCAAGGAATACAGAGATTTCAAGGAATTTCGAGAATTTAAATAATTTTGCGAATTGAATAAATTGGGAAGATCCCAATAAATTCAGATAATTCAAGGAATTCGGAAGAATTTAAAAGAATTGGAATATTTCAAGAAATTTGGAAAATTCACGTAATTGGAAAGAATTCAAGGAATTCGGAGAATTTAAGAAATTGGGAAGAATTTGAGGGATTTTGAAAATTTAAAGAATTGGGAAAAATTTAAAGAATTTTTCGAATTCAAGAAATTTTGGAGAATTCAAGGAATTTGAAGTATTATAGAAATTCAGATATTTCAAGAAATTCAGAAGAATTAAAGAAATTTTGAGAATTCAAAGAATTTTGCGAATTCAAGGAATTGGGAAGAATTGAAGGAATTCGGAAGAATTTGAGGGATTTTGAGAATTCATGGAATTGGGAAAAATTCCAAGAATTTTGTAAATTCAAAGAATGTTTAGAATTAAAGAAATTCAGAGAATTCAAGAAATTCGGAAGAATTCGAGGAATTTCTATATTTCGAGAAATTTGAAGAATTCAAGTAATTGGGAAAAATTGAAGGAATTTGGAAGATTTAAGGAATACAGAGAATTCAAGAAATTTTGAGAATTTAAATAATTTTTGCAAATTCAAGGAATTAGGAAGAATTCAATAAATCCAGAGAATTAAAGGAATTCGAAAGCATTTAAGGGATTTTGAGAATTCAAGGAATTGGGAAAAATTTAAAGAATTTTGCGAATTCAAGAAAATTTGAGAATTCAAGGAATTTGAAGAATTAAAGAAATTCAGATATTTCAAGAAATTCAGAAGAATTCAGAAGAATTAAAGAAATTTTGCGAATTCACGGAGTCGGGAAGAATTCAATAAATCCAGAGAATTCAAGGAATTCGGAAGAATTTAAGGAATTGGGGAAAATTCAAAGAATTTCGCGAATTCAAGGTATTTAGATAATTCAAGGAATTTGAAGAATTCAAGAAATTCAGAGAATTCAAGAAATTCGAGGAATTTGTATATTTCGAGAAATTGGGAAAATTCAAGTAATTGGGAAAAATTTAAGGAATTGGGAAGAATTCGGAAAAATTGAAAGAATTCAGAACAATTGAAGGAATTCAGGAAATTTTGAGAATTCAAGAAAGTCAGAGATTTCAAGGAATTCAGAAGAATTCAAGAAATTTTGAGAATTCAGAGTTATGCGAATTCAAGGAATTGGGAAGAATTCAATAAATCCAGAGAATTAAAGGAATTCGGAAGAATTTGAGGGATTTTGAGAATTCAAGGAATTGGGAAAAATTCAAAGAATTCAAAGAAATTCGAGGAATTTGTATATTTCAAGAAATTCGGAAGCATTCGGAAAAATTCAAGGAATTCTAAACATTCTAGGAATTGGAAAGAATTAAAGGAATTCAGAGAATGTAAGGAATTCAGAGAGTTCAGGAAGTTTAGATCTTTTTAGAAATTTAATGAATTCAAAGGCATTCAGAGAATTGAGAAAATTTAAAAGAATTCCAGGATTTTTGAGAATTTAAACAGTTCGGAGAATTCAAGGAATTGGGAAGAATTTTGCCAAATTCAGGGAATTCGGAAGAATTCAAGAAATTCAGAGAATTCAATGAATTTGGTAGAATTCAACAAAATTAAAGGAATTCAAAGAATTCAAGGAATTTGAAATTTTTGTAGAATTTAATGTTAAAATTATTGAACAATTGTTGTTTTTTGTTTAAAAATAATTTTTTAACTGGCTCAAAATTTATTTTCTTTAAATGAAAATGCATGTTTTTGGTTCAAAATTATTCTACTTTGTTGAAAATAAAACAATTCTGTTAAAAAGAATATTTTTTGGTTGAAATATCAATTATTACATTTTTTGTTCAAAGATTCTTTATTTAAGTTGAAACTCCTTGTTTTTTTGTTTAGAAATTCATTTTTAAGTGAAAATTTAACTATTACAGTTGGATTCATCATTTTAGTTGAAAATTTATTTCCTTTGTTGAAATTTTAACTATTTTGTTAAAAATTAGTTTTTTTTTCGTTGCAAATTCATTTTCTAACTAAAAATTAAAATATTCTATTTTTGGTTAGAAATTTTTCTTTTTTAGTTGAAAATTCATGTATTTTGTTGAAAATTTGCCTTTTGGTAAGAAATTAATCTTTTGGATTGAAAATTCAACCTTTTTTTTTTAATTTTCAACTTTTTCGGTGAAAATAAATTTTTCTAACTGAATATTCAATTTCGTTTTTGTTGAAATATACTTTCTTAAAAGGAAATTCAAGTATTTCATTGAAAATTCATGTATTTTTATAAAAATTTTACTTTTTTGATAGCAAATTAATATTCTTGGTTAAAATGTTAAACATTTGGTTAAATATTAATCATTTGTATTAAAAATTAATTCCTATAACTGAAAATTTTAATATTTCATTTTTTGTGGAAAATTTATCGTTTTTGATAGAAATTCAATCTTCTGGTTTCAAAATTCATCTGTTTGGTGGAAAATTGAACTGTTTCGCTCAAAATTGATTTTATTTGGTTAAAAATGAATTTTTTTACTGAAAATTTAACTATTCTATTTTTGATTAGAAATTCATTTTTTTGTTTTGTTGAAAATTCGTATTTTTTTCATATTTAAAATATATTTAAAACTGAAAATTGAATTACTCTATTTTTGGCCAAAATTGGTCTTTTTTTTATCGAAAATTAATTTTTTAGGTTGAAAATTCAACTGTTTGGTTACAGATTAATTTTTTTTGGTTGAAGATTCATCATTTGAGTTTAAATTTCATCTGTTAGGTAGCAAATTGAACTAGTTTGTTAAAAATTCGTTTTTTTGTTGAATATTAATTTTTTGAATAAAAAATAAACTATTGCAGTTGAATATTCATCATTTTAGTTGAAATTTCATCTCTCAGGTTGAAAATTGTACTATTTCGTTGAAAATTAATCTGTTTAACTAAAAATTTAACTATTGCATTGTCGAAGGGAAATTTATATTTTTGATTAAAAATTCAACTAATTTTTTGAAAATTCATGTATTTTGTTGAAAATTCTTCATTTTCAGTAGAAAATTAATTTTCTGGTTATAAAATTCAACAAACTCTGTACCGAATTTTTAAGAGTTGTTTTTTCTCATCGTACTAACTTGAGAGAGTCTCTTTTAACCCAAATGTATCGAATTTTGAATGATAATATTTACTCTATCGAATTTTTCATTACAATATTAAGAGAATTCAAAGAATTCTTCAAATGCAAAGAATTTTGCAAATTTAAGGAATGTTGAGAATTCAAGGATTTGGGAAAAATTCGGATTTTATTCGACAATGAACAGCATTTGTTAGATGAAAATCACTGGCTTTTAATTGCGAAATGTAAAAGCACAGTTGTAAATACGCCTGTACATGCAACTAAAATAATTATTTGACTCCAGGTAAGGACTCGCCGAGTTCGAAGTTGCTCTACGCGAAGGACATTCCAGTGTACAAAGAATGGGTGGAGCGCTACTACTCAGACATAAAAATCATGCCAGCTATTTCTGACCAGGACATGAATGCCATGCTCGCCGAAGAATCTAGAGTGAGTATTTTATTTTATTTTTTATTTTTACCTCCCGGTGACTGGCACTAAAGCCCTTCAAAATCGTCTTTCTCTTTCTCTCGTGGGAAAGACCTGCTCTTCAACTTTCCATCACTTGATCTGATGAAAAAAAAAACTTTTCGAATGAATAAACAATTCATTAATTTAAATTGACATTTAAAATTCTTTTATCCCATTTATAAAAAATGATATATTTAAAAAAATCCTCTCTAGCTTCGCTGGGATTCGAACCCAGGTCTTAGAGATTGCCAGTCTGGTAGTATGAGCACCAGGCTGGCCGTCTGTGAGACCTGGGTTCGAATCCCAACAGAGATAGAGAGGAATTTTTTTATAGCTAAAAATTAAAACCATTCTGGTTTAGACTAGTCAGCGAAAAGCGGGTCATCAAAATTCAATTTAAATAATAATTTTCAGGGAAAATAAAAAATTAGACAGATAATTTGAAGACTTTAGAGTCATAAATGTAAATTGATATAAATATTGAAAATTTTGAATAAATAAAATTTCTTTTGTAAAATTTCCAGTTTTTTAAGATTATATTTTTTAAAGTATTGCAAATAAATCAAAATTCCTATTTATTTATCGCCAGGCTCTTTTCCCTTTTCCCCTCTTTTAATATTTTTCTCGTTTTCCACTTAAATTTGATTAAAATGAATAAAATCCATTAAGAAAGTCCAACTATTTTCCGTTAAAAGTTAAATTTTTTGGGTTTTTCTTAAATTTCCACGATATTGGTAGAAAATTCAACCATTTGGTAGAGAGTTAACTTTTTTGCTTAAAAAAAAATTAATTTTTCACTAATATGATGAATCTTCTACCATAAAAATTAATTTATAATTAAACAGTTGAATTTTTAACCCAAAAGATGAATTTTCGACCAAAAAAGACAAATTAAAAAAAAATAGATGAATTTTGAACTAAAAATATAATTTTTCAACACAATAGTTTAATTTTCAGTAAGAAAATAAATTGTCCACAAAATAAAATAAGTTTTGAACAAAATAGTTCAATTTTCAACCAAACAGCTGACTTTTCAAAGCGGAAGATTAAATTTCTATTAAAAAAGGTTGATTTTCCACGAAAAATGCGATCGAAAAATTTTCAGTTAAAGAAATAAAGTTTTAACTGAAATGAATAATCTTTAACTTAAAAAAATGAATTTTTAACCAATTAGTTGAACTTTTAACCAAAAAGATGAACTTTCTACCAATAATATTAATTTTCTACAAAAAAAGACAAATTTTTAACAAAATACAGGAATATTCAACCAAATAGTTGAATTTCCTTTATAAAAGATTATTTTTGAAACAAAAATAGATTTGTTAAATATTCAATTTAAAAAATTTATTTTCAACCAAAGAAATACATATTTAAACAAGACGATTACTTTTTTCCAAAAAATCAAATTGAAAAAAGGTTGAATTTTCAATGCGAAAGATTAATTTTCTACCAAAAGACAAATTTGGAACATAATACATGAATTTCCAACTACACAGAAAAAATAATTTTCAACCAGAAATATAATAGTTGAATTTTCAGTTAGAAAAATACGGTGAATTTTCGAGTATCAAACGATTAATTTTATTCCAAATAACCGAAATTAAAAAAAAAACATGAATTTTCAACTAAAAAATATAAAGATTCAACTAAATAGTTTAATTTTTATTTAAAAAAAAAATAATTTTCAACCAGACAGTTGAATTGTCAACCAAGAAGATTAAATTTCCACAAAAAAAGATTAATTTTCAATAAGAAAAACTAATTTGGAACCAAAAAGATAAATTTCAACCGAAAAAATTAAGTTTCCACCAAAAAAAGTTTAATTTTGAACCAAATACATGGATTTTCAACTAAATATTCAAATGTAGGAAATTTCCAATTTAATAGTTAAATTCTCAACCAAAGAGATAATTTTTCTACCAGAAGATAAATTAGTCATCAAGAAGATTAATATTATACCACAAAAAAATTCTTTTTACAACATACGGGAATTTTAAACTAAAAAAAGAGAAATTTGCAACTAAAAATGGAATTGTTAAACAAAATAATAAATTTTCAACCATAAAGAAAACGAATTTTCAACAAAATAATTAAATTTTCAATTAAAGAAATTAATTTTGCACCAAAAAGATTAAGTTGCAATCATAAATGAGATTACTTTTCTACCAAGAAAGGTGGATTTTGAAGCAAATAGTCGAATTTTCAGCTAAAACAGATAAATTTTCTACCGAGAAGATTCAATTTCTATCAAGAAAGATTAATTTTGAATAAAAAAACTAATTTTGAACTAAAAAGATAAATTTTTAACCAAGAATATTAATTTTCTACCAAAAAAGAATTACTTTTAACAAAATATATGAATTTTCAATCAAATATTTGAATTTAAGTTATTTTTAACCTAATAATTAAATCCTCAACCAATGAAATGAATTTTCAACCAAAAAAATTAATTATTTCTCAACAAGATTAATATTCTACCACTAAAAGAATTTTTTACAAACTAACTGGAATTTTTTACCAAATATATGAATTTTCAACTGTAAAAAATGCATTCTTAACCAAACATGAAATGTTTCAATTGTCAGTTGCAAAAAATTTATTTTTACCCGAAAAATATTATTTGAAACAAAATAGTTAAATTTGGAACAAAAAAAAATATTTTTTTTAACTAAAATGATAAATTATCATTTTAATAAAATTTAACAAAGGAGTTCCACTTTATACTAAGTAGTTGAATTTTCAACCAAAGAAGATGAATTCTCAACAAAAAATGTAATAGTTGATATTTCAACCCAAAAAGGATTTTAATTTTAAATGAAAACATAGTTGAATAAAAAAAAAAACGAATTTTTTACAGAATAGTTGAATTTTCAACCCGAAAATATGAACTTTAAACGAAAAAGAATATTTAATTTTTAACTTTTTTTTTTAATTTTCAACTAAATGGTTGAATTTCCTACCAATTTGTTAAATTTTTAAGCCAAAAAGATGAATTTTTTATAAAACAGTTTAATTTTCAACCCGAAAACATTTTCATTAAAAAAATTAAGTGCCAGAAAGATGAATTTTCAACAAAATAATAAAAAAATTTTAACCAAAGAAATGAATCTTCGAAAAAAAATTGAATTATGAATGTAATACTTAATGTTTCAACCAAAAAAGATGAACTCTGAACAAAAAATTTGATAATTGAATTCATCCAAAAAAGACAAAATTTCAAGAAAATAGTTGAGTAATAGAAAGGTGAATTTTCAACAAAATAATTAAATTTTTAACCAAAGAGATTAATTTTCAATACAAAAATTGATTTTTGAATGTAATATTTGATGTTTCAACTAAAAAAGATGTTAATTTTTATTAAAAAATATTTTAATACAACCAAAAAAGATGAAATCTGAAAAAAATGTACTAGTTGAATTCATCTAAAAAAGACAAATTTGCAACAAAAAAGAATGACTTTTTAAAAAAATAGTTGAATTTCCAACAAAATAATAAAATAAACTTCAGTTTATCGAAAATTCTCTGACATTCCCAGACTTTCTGGAATGCCCTCACCCTGTGGATGGCTAGAATATGATAGAAATGTCTAGAATCCATCATATCTTATAAGGCTCTCTACCTTTTTTCAGAATCGCTAACTGATTTCGATTTCTCTTTGCTTTTTTCAGTTACACACCACAGAGTTCAACACAAATTGCGCCCTCTATGAGCTCTACACGTACGCGGGCAAGTACAACGAACAGTTGATAGTGACGCTGGAGGAAGACGAGTTCTCGCAGAAGCAGAGGCTGGCGTACAAGCTCGAGCAGGTTCACAATATAATGGCGGCAGATGCCAATCCCTGATGCCCCATGAACTCAGCAAAGTACCTAACGAAACCTCGTCATGAGCTGCCTTGCTGAGTCATGACGATAAGCATTGTCGATAAATTGCCAAGCGTGCTGGCGGCCTATTACTGCTTTAATCGCTCGGGCCAGTTCCTCCTCGACCAAGTTCTTCTTCAAGAAAAGAAGAAGAAGCAGAAGAAGAAGAAGAAGAGGAGTTGGAGTACCAAGTCAGTGAGATGGCGCGAGAGTGACGCGCCAGATGAATCGAGGAATAAGTAGTAGATAAGTAAGTCTTATTAAGCTATTACGGCCGTGCTTCAGAGCGAGGATACTCTCCTCGCAGAGGATCTCTCTCTTCGCTGGATGCATTTGGAACAGGGTCAGGAAGGACACTCGAGATCATTCCTCTTTAACCGATTCTTCCTCACGTGCAGTGCAAAAAGCAGGAACAAAGCCCGAGTTGATTGAATCACGGCTCAAAGTTGCGCGTCACAGTCTTCTTTGACGGCCGCTGGTTGGCAGGTGTGAAGGGGGCCCGTCGTGTACCTTACCCTTACGCGCAATTGTAAATACTAATTATAGAAACACGATATCGCACTAGGATATTAATGAAATGCTCACACCCCGTCAGCGGCCCCGATTCCAGCGTTTTTCTCCTCGCATCGATTGCGTCTAGGATTTTTAAATGAAATCGTGCATCACTCATTGAAATCGGAAGAGCGAAACTCTCGCTCGATTATCAAGTGAAAGCGTTAATTTGTAAATGTGCGTTCGGTCCGACGCATCGACGCTTTTTTAAAACGAAAACACACATTTCCATCCACCGTTACTGTGCCGGAGCTCGCGTCGATTCGCGTCGACCGACGGGGCTCACGGAATTACGATAAGTAGCAATAAGCTATTATTGAATAATTGATATGAATATTATTATATACATGGATGGTATGTCATATGTATATGTGTACATATATACACTCTAGACCCGGCGCAACGCATGTGTATGTATATATATACCTTTTTCTCCCCACCCTCAAATCCAAAATCCCTCTTATTAAATCTGCTCGTACATTCACGTACGCATGGATGCGTTATAAAAACAATTATATATATAAATATATATATATATATAGATAGATATACGTTCGAGAATAAAGGAGAAACAAAGATGCATTTTTTGCGCAAAATGGAGAACAGACTGTGCATTAGTTTATAGGATATTATTGTATCTGGACTATGGCCGCGCGCGCGCGAGGCCAGCTCTCGATGTGACGGTTGTGTTGAGTGTGCGTGCTTCCCCTCCTTGGTTTCCGGTTTCAATGTCAGTGCGAAAAGCTCGGAATTCCTGAAATCGCCGATCCACGACTCGTCCGCTCACCGCGCAGGTGTGTCCACGCAGGCGTGCGGACGAGACGTGGAGTCCATATTTGATATTTCTTCAAAGATTCAATCCCTATTGACATTTATTTATATTAATTATATTTTTTCGGGATTTTCGTGAAGTCGCCGGTCCACGACTCGTCCAGAAGCGAAATAGTACGAGCACCGCGCAGGTGTGAGGACGAGTCGTGGAGCCGATATTTGATGATTCCATAGTTTCTTCAAAGATTCAACCCCTATTGAAAATTTTTATATTAATTGTATTTTTTCGTGAAGTCGCCGATCCACGACTCGTCCAGAAGCGAGATATTACGAACACCGCGCAGGTGTGAGGACGAGTCGTGGAGCCGATATTTGACAAATCTTGATATTATATTTTTTCAGAATCAGTTTTTGTATACATTTTTTGAGAGAGAGACTGAAATATTCAAGAAGTAGAGATTCAGGGAAAAGAAGTCTTCTAATTTCACTGGCCTGTGGTTGACAAATTTTTTATTTTCATTGACAACTTTCATGAATCTCATGTATTTTTATTTTATTAAATCAAATCGTGTTTAATTTTCACGCGTATTATGAACTATTAAAAATTGTAGATGTCTGAAATTTCATTAGAGGAATTTAATTTGAGGTAGATTTATTTTAGGAGTCTCTAACTAAAATATAAAAAAGCATAAAGCAATACTCGAACCAACTGATATTAAAGTGAATAAAGACAGCTTTCCCCGTGCAGAATCCTATTTCAAAAAGCTCAGCTAATTTTGAGAGATTAATGGACTTTTGACGACTTTCAACATTTCAAATTTATTATCTCAAATAGAAAAAAATAACAAAAGGGTTCTAAAATACCGATTGTGAGACAAATTAGTGCTAAAACAAACCATTTTTTAATACTTTTCAGAAAAATTGCATTTTATTTAAAAAAAAATTAAATCCAGAATGTATCAAAATTTAAATTTTAGGTAGCTGTTCCAAAAATCAGGCCTCTGGTGGGAAAAAATTGTCTATGAATTTGAGAATTGAAATTATATCATTAGGCATGTTTTATAAAAGAAAAGACATTATTTTTTTTATGAAAAAAGTTTAAAACTCACGAAAAATAATAATTTTAACATTAGGTTTTGTAATTGAATATTTTCTTACTGTAGCTTTTTATCAATTTTTGCGGGGAAAATATTTCCTATAAATCTACTTTTTCTAATTTAAAAAATAGGTTAATAATTTAATAAAATAAAAATAGAATAAAAAAAGTTATTTGTTTAAAAAATGTGTTCTTTTAAACTTCTAATTTTTTTTTTCAAAATTGGAAACAGTGGAGCTGTAGATAATGTTTTGCACGGAAAAATAAAGTATCGTTAATTAAATTTCCACCATTTTTCAAAAATTGGTAAGATGTGATAGTAAAAGAAAATTCAGTTAAAAAAAACATAGTTAAAATAATTTTTTGTAAGTTAAAAAATTTTTTCTATAAAAATAATGTTTTTTTATTTAACATACATCAGGAGTAATATTATTTTGATTTTTAAAATCATAGACATTTTTTTCACTTTTAGAAATTAAAAAAAATCTAACGATTAAATTTGACATCACACTCCTCAATTTCTCCATACAAAGTAAGAAAACAAAAATAAAAAAAGGGGAAAGAAAAATAAGGTAACTTCATAATCCCCTTC
Source organism: Andricus grossulariae (assembly GCA_011634705.1). Classification (NCBI taxonomy): domain Eukaryota; kingdom Metazoa; phylum Arthropoda; class Insecta; order Hymenoptera; family Cynipidae; genus Andricus; species Andricus grossulariae. The sequence continues at coordinate 19,532 of JAABKJ010002715.1, forward strand.
TTTCTTTTTTCGATTTTATCTTTTTTAAATCCCAATAAAAAAACATTTATAAAATTGCAATAAATTGTAATTTTTTTTATTAGAATTAAAAAAAAATTTAAAAAGAAAGAAGGGGATTTGATTGCCTTCTTTTTCTTTCGTCTTTTTTTCTACCAGGAAAAAAAGAAATTATTTTTTCAATTTCTAAAAATTTTGTAGTTATATTTTATTTTTTAAATTTAAGGAATTAAATTCTAAATTTAAATTAAAGACATTTATAATGTAACTACGAAATTTCTGGTAATTTAAAAAAAAAATTTCTTCGAGAAAGATAAGAATTTAACAATTAAAATGGACAACATACTCTTAAATTTCTTCATTTAAATTAATAAAACCGAAATAACCTTCCTTCTTTTTTCCTCGTATTTTTTACTTTTATCTTTTTTAAATCCCAATAAAAAAATATAAAAAAAAGGGTTTTGAATGAATATTAAAACGTTGATAGATTTTTTGTAATTTTTTTTATTAGAATTTAAAAAAGATAAAAGTGAAAAAAGAAAGAAGACACTTCTTTTTCTTTCCTCTTTTTTATATTAAGAAAGAATTTTTTTCTTTCAATTTCTGAGAATTTCTTAGTTACATTTTCCTTTTTTGTCAACATTTTTGCAATTACTCATGTCTTGCGTCCCAGAAAAAGTACTGCCGAAACAGGACAAAAGTACCAAAAACGTTTAAAATACATCTTGTTTCAGCCAGACTTTTTTTTAGGACAATGCAACTAGAAAAGTAACACCTAATTTTTATTTAAATTTCAAAACACTTCAGTACTGATTCTTCTACTTGGTGCTTTATTCAGGCATAATTTGAAAAATAATACTGTATCATATATTAAAAATGACTACAAAATATGCGTAATTTGAATTTGGACAATTTAAATTGTGCACCGTTATTTAAAAAGAGTCTGAAACCCGATGAATATTGAAAGTGGACTTTTCGGACGAGAGAGAAGCTTTTCGCATTGACATTTTCGGTTTCCAAATCTCCAATGTTCCATTATTTTAATCACATTTTGCCTCAATCGTGGTTATCATCCGCCATAATTCATCGTCGACATTGTCGCTATCACGTCATTCGTCATTGTCATTGTCACTGTCATATATAAATTATAAGGTATACTACGTTCGAAGGCTATTTTCCCTTCCGAGGAGCGGATCCTCATTTTGTGGCTGATCCACGTCTCGTCCTCACACCCGCATACAAGCCACACCTTTTTTTTCAAGATTTCGAAAATTGGGGTGCGGCTTATATTCGGGTACAAAAATCCGAAATGAGAAAATTTGTACCCGAATATAAGCCGTACCCGGATATAAGCCGTACCCGCCTTATATCCGGGTAAATACGGTATTTCGTTCTGAATCAGGTTTGAGGTCGAATCGTGGACTGCCCCATTTTGTAAAATGTTCCAAGACCATACTCTCCTATCAATTCCTGTTTGAACTGCCTTGTAACACTTTCCCTGTCTTCAAACTGCTTCAACGCCTCCGTCGTCATGTTGTTGTCGCTCTTAATTATTAACTGTAATATAATAACGAATAATGATCACTGTTGAGTATTGTCTGATTGTAAAACATTGATATGAATTGATAATCATTAATTAAACGTGACATTACTCCGTGAATGTAAAATCATATTGGTGTGGTGTCCGAGCGGACGAACGACTGTCGTGAGTGCGAGTTTGTGTGTGCGCGTGCGTCCGAGTGGCTGTCCTGTGCGTCAATTCAATGTGCAAGTCGTACGTGGAGAAAGTATTTATTGCTCAAAAATATCGGGAAGAACCGAGGAGAAAGAAGAAAATGAAAGAAACGGGAAACGCGGAGCTAAGAAAGTGACAAAAACGGAGGTAGTAGGGTAGAGAGGAACAGTGGGGGAGGTTTGTTATTACGATTCCAGAATTTTAAATATAATATTACATCAGATTTATAAATTTGTTGCATTATTTTCCAAGTTTCGTGTTTTTGTCAACTATGTCGCATCAGACGGCAACATAATCAACCATGACCAGTAGACCTGCGATCTTCGTCAATTTGTATCATTCACTTCAAATTGCTAAACTCTTTTCAAACTCGTTGCTAGATTATATTGTCATTATCATTTCAGAACCCTAGGTGGCGTAGATGACGAAATGTACCGAGAGCAGGAAAAAGGAACCCTAACAAACGAGTGGGATAAAAACAAAATGCCATTAGAGAAACTTAGCACGGACATGAACCGCTTAATCTGTCGAACGGACTCGAAGTCGGTAAGGTGGACTCGAAGTCGGTAAGGTAGGAATTCAAAATCTTGCTGACTGATTAAGCAAGGACCGGGAAATTTTGGTTTGGATTCCACTTTTTTGTTAGGAGGGGTAGAAAGACGGACGGAGAGAATCGGTAGACCAGGTTGCCGGCTCCGCGCCGCAAAAACATGAAACAATTGGTTATATCTGCTCTGAACGATATAAGGCGTGCGTCTCCCTCCCCCGCGCACGCCGATTTCTAATGGTACTAATAAACCCAAAGTGCCTCTGGTAGATTTTTGGGCATAAGCTTGAGTAATGAAAACTATAATAAATAATGACAATTATTCGAGGTAGAAGAATGAGAAGAGAGGAAAGCGAGGAGTATAATTAGAGCCGGTAACGATAAACGGATTAACGATGGTGATGATAATAATAGATGCGACGAATCTGAAACGATACCATGCGTATATTCATACGTATAAAGCTTAGTTGTATATGTATGCATATCGTGTGTGTATATACACTCTAAATGTACGTTTAGATAGGTACGATAAATAGTTGGTAGCCTAGTCTATATCTGTGTCTGTCTGTCTGCCCTGAGTGTCTTTCCCAGTGTTCTCCCTAAATATATATGTCATTCATTCACTCCCCCTCCCCCATCCCCCGCGAGCTGACACGTCCGACAAAAGAGTTTCTTCCCAGCGTGTGATTAGCCTCTCCATCATCACCTCGTCCCCCCATCAGTAGATGAGTTAGGGTTCTTCTAATCCTGGATCCCTCCTACCTTACCAACATCGAGGCCGTTTTACCGATCAAGCGGTTCGTGTCCGTACTAAATTCCGAGAATATTAGGACTTAGCACGGACACGAACCACTTTGGTAGTGGAGCGGTCTCGATGTTGGTAAGGTAGGAAACCAAGATTAGAATTCTCCAACTCCCATCAATTTTTCCATCGTAATGACAAGGGTCGTCCGAACATAATTTGGCAGAACCCGCAAGCAGCTACGATTCCACGTCTCACTTTACCCGATTGGCACACATTTTTGCTAAATACATGAATATCGTATATCAATGGTTCCTCATCGATTATGGAATAGTAAGCGCCCCGATTTGTAAAATTCGACTAAAGTATAAGGTGTATGTTACTTCTACCCAGTACCGTACGTGCGTGGCTTGCTGTCCAGCAGTCTGATGTCGTGTGCGTGTTTGCTGTGTTAAGTTAATAATCGTATGCGCGACGACGGATGGATCTTTTTTGTCTGTTCTCGGCTGATTGTCCGCTCGTCCTCATCGTTCTCTCTTCCCACTGTCGACTTTCAACATCAGTCCAAACTGCAAGGTTCTATCTCAAAAGTGCAAACTGAACTGTTGTATCTCGAGAGTGCACACTGAACTGTTCTATCTCGAGAGCGCAAACTGAACTGTTCTATCTCGAGAGTGCAAAATAAACTGTTCTATCTCTGAAGCTTCAGAATCCCGCACGAGTCGAGTTGGAACCTTTCAGTATGCATTTAGCGAGATAAAGCCTTGTAAGTTGGACACGTGAAGCTAGAGGAGGAGAGGAACGATCGGGGCTGAAAAATTGAGTACGAAAGGGAGAAAACGAATGTCCGTGGACTGTGCAAGACTGAGAGAGGCAGCGGTGGGAATCTGTATCAAACAGAATTTCCCTCGCCGCTCATTTTTACGTCATAATTATTAATTAACGATTATACATACATAACGCATCCGACATTACGTTATTACTTTTTTACAATAGTCATGTTCCTTTACAATCTTACTGATTAATTAATAAATCTGATATCGAATCTGGATATACAATTTTTTGTAATTATTTTTAATCTTAACATATTATATATATTATATATATATAAATAATGCCGTTTTAAGTTGTCCAATTTTATTAATATTATTTTTGTATAAATGTGTGATTAATAGTATGAATAGTGTAATAATTTTGTATGTTTATTGAACCAAAAATAAATATTATTGATAAAGAATTGTATTTGAATGTTGTCACTTGATCAGTTATTATTTCCGATATCCTTTTATTTCAGTTGTATACGTTTAATTTAATTAGTCCTATTGAAATCAGGTCGAATCTTTTTTAGTTTTATTTGAAATTTATTTTTAAATATTAATTTCAGTAGTGGCTGTGTGAAAGGAGATTTAGAGAAAAAAAAAGAAAAAAGATGAATGAATTTTTCACAAAATAATTAAATTTTCAACGAAATAGTTGAATTTTTAACTAACTAGCTGAAAAAATTTGCATTTGAATTTTTCACAAAATAATTAAATTTTCAACAAAATAGTTGAATTTTTAATAACTAGCTGAAAAAATTTGCATTTGAATTTTTCACAAAACAATTAAATTTTCAACAAAATAGTTGAATTTTTAATAACTAGCTGAAAAAATTTTCAACTTATAAAGAATCAATTTAAATAGTTGAATTTTTAACTAACATGCTGAAAAAATTTTCATTGGAATTTTGCAAAAAATAATTAAATTTTGAACAAAATAGTTGAATTTTTAATTAACTGGCTGAAAAAAATTTCAACTTATCAATTTAAATCGATCAATCAATTTAAATAGTTGAATTTTTAACTAAGTGACAGAAAAAATTTGCACTTGAATTTTTCACAAAATAATTAAATTTTCAACAAAATAGTTTAATTTATAACCAACTAGCTAAAAAAATTGGCATTTGAATTTTTCACAAAATAATTAAATTTTCAACAAAATAGTTAAATTTTTAACCAAATAGCTGAAAATTTTTAAACTTATAAAGGATGAATTTAAATAGTTTAATTTTTAAACAACTAGCTGAAAAAATTGGCATTTGAATTTTTTACAAAATAATTCAGTTTTCAACTAAAAAGTTGAATTTTTAACTAACTAGCTGAAAAAATTTAAATTAGAATTTTTCACAAAATAATTAAATTTTTAACAAAATAGTTGAATTTTTAACGAACTAGCTGAAAACATTTCTAATCTTTTTTCATTTCAATGCGAACTGAAATAATAGAACCCAATAAGAAAATTAATTTTTTTTTGGTTTAAAGTTCTTTTTTTTAGTAGTTGAAAAGTCTACTATTATATTTGTGGTTAAACTTTCATATCATTTAGTTAAATATTTTACAGTTTGGTTAAAATTATAATTCTTTTGTTAAAAATTCAACTATTTTATTGAAAAGTCATCTTTTTTAGTCGAAAATTCAACCTTTTTTTTTAACTTCGTCTTTTTGGGTGGAAAATTGAACTATATTCGTTAAAATTTCATTTTTTTGGGGTTGAAAATGCAACTATTTATTAAAAAACTTAACTTTTTGGTAGAAAATTACCTTTTTTCTTAAAAATTTATATTTTTAGGTTCAAAATTCGACCGTTTTGTAGAAAATTCGACTTTTTGGCTTGAAAATTCCACAATTTGAAAGAAAATTAAATTATCTGGTTGAAAATTCACCCTTTTGTTGGAAATTCATATTTTTTTATAAAAAATGCAATTATTTTGGTAGAAATTTCCTTTTTTTGGGGTTAAAAATGCAACTATTTATTTGAAAACTAAACTACTTGGTAAAAATTTTGTTTGTTTTGAAAATTTGTCTTTTTGACTTGCAAATTCAACAATTCGCTTGTAAATTAATTTTTTTAGTTAAAAATTCAATTATTTAGTGGAAAATTCCTCTTCTTTGGTAGAAAATTCGAAAAATTAGGTATTTGGTAAAAAATGAACTTTTCTATACAAAATTTATATTTTAGGATTAAAAACAAAACTATTTAGTGCAAAACTCGTATATTTCGTTGAAAATTCTTTTTTTTTTTAGTAAACAAAAATCTTCTTGGTGGAAAATTCATCTCTTTATTTGAAAATGTAACTATATTTTTTTAAATTCGCTTTCTTAGTTGTAAATTAGTTTTTTAATGTGAAAATTTAACTATTCCATTTTTGGTTGAAAATTTATTTTTTTAAAGTTGAAAATTTTTCAGCGAGTTGGTTAAAAATTAAAATATTTTGTTTAAAATTTAATTATTTTGTGAAAAATTCATTTATTTGGTTAAAAAGTCATTTTTCGGTTAAAAATTCCACCGTCTTTTAAAAAATTCGGCTTTTGTGCTTGAAAATTTAACTTTTTGGTAGAAAATTTTGATTGAAGTTTAATCTTTTTTGATTGAAAGTTGGTCGAAAATTCAACTATTTGTTTAAAAGTAAAACTTTTTTGTTGAAAATTCTTTTCGGTTTAAACGTCAACTGTTTTAAAAAATATTTTTTTGACTTTTTTAAAACTATTCTATTTTGTTGAAAGTGCAATATATTTCCACTTGAAATCTTATATCAATTATTTAATTAATTATCTTATATATTATTATTAATTAATATATCTACATTAAATTTATTTAAAATTCGTAAACAATCATAATATTTTCCCTGTTTTGAGACGATTTTGGACTGAAGTCTGTTTATTTAATTAAAAAAAAAACATATTTTGGAAGATATATGTAATTATTAAGCTACATTTTGTTAACAATTAATAAATTCAAATTAAGTAGGCAGTGATTTAATCCCATGAATTTTTTTATTCCATTTGTTGTAATTTTGAAGAATCTTCACACTCCATCCATTAACCAGATCCAAAATCCTGATAAGTCTTTCTTCAATCCTTCAGTTTCGTCAGCATTTCTAGAACTGTAATTAATATATAAAGAATAAAAAAATATTACAAAGAATTTAAATTTATTTTTTTTTAAATTAGTTTTATTAACTTGAAAGAAAAAAATTGAGACTGATTTAATATTACAGTTTCTAGACATGCATAGGTGAATGCAACCTACAGTGGATAATAATTAATTAAGGGCACAAATAAAAGAAAAATAATTAATTTCAATCTTAATTTATGATCACGTATAGTGGCTTAACTATTAATTGAACTTAATTAATTATTTTAAATATTATAGTATTTTTGTAATCAATGATTATCCACTGTAGGTTGCATTATCCACTGTGGGAATCATGAAATCCTTTTTTTAGATTTTCTAACAGCTTGAATAGAAAATTTCTTTCTCTATGTAAGAAAATGATCTTTTATTTTTGCCAAATTAAAAAGTATATTTAGTGGTCACTATGGAGGTTTAAAAAAAAAATTCATTTTCAACCAAACAGTTGAATTTTCAACCCAAAAAATATGAAACCTCAACGGAAAATGTTGATATTTCAACAAAAAATATTTTTAATTTATATCTAAAACAGTTGAAATAAATTATAGAAGAAGAATTTTCAAAGAAATAGTTAAATTTTTAACCAAAAAAGTTTTTTCATATAAGAAAGAATAAAAAATTTAATAAAGTTACAATTGGAGGAAAAAAAATTTATTTTTCAACAATAAAAAATCATCAAAAAATTTTTCAGGTATGTTAAGATTTTTTTTTATTTTCTTGAAATCTTTCAAAATCCTCAAAAAGCTTCAAAATATTATTTAAAAATCTTTAAAAGTCTACATATTGATTACATTTTTTTCAAATCTTTAAATTTTAGATT
>JAABKJ010002716.1:0-27319 GCA_011634705.1 Andricus grossulariae
AATACGAATTTTCAAATAAATTATTGAGTTCTTAACTAAAAAAGATAAATTTTCAACAAAAAATGAAATACTTAAATTTGAAGTTGAAAACATTATTTTTTCTTTAAAAAAAAGCGAGTTTTCAACTAAAAGATATAAATTTTCGAACAAAAATTGAACACTCAAATTTGAATTTACAAAAAGTATTCTTAATTAAAAGAAAAGCAGAAATTTTAACAAAAAATGGAATACCTTAATTTGAAGTTAATACTTCTTTTTTATTAAAAAAAAACGAGTTTTCAACTAAAAATGATACATTTTCAACCAAGAATATAACACTTAAATTTAAAGTTAAAAGCATTATTTTCAATCAACAAAAAAAGCAGAATTTTCAGTAAAAAAATGAATTTTAAACAAAATACTTGAATTTTCAACTAGAAAATATAAATTTTCAACGGAAAATGTGGAACTTAAATTTGAAGTTAAACATTATTTTAAATAAAAAAAACGAATTTTGAACAAACTAGTTTCAAATGTTCAATCAAATAATTGAATTTGCAACCAAAACGAATGACTTTTGAACAAAATTGTGGAATCTTCAACAAAATAATTAAACTTTTAATTTAAAAAAAAAAGAATTACTTTTAACCAAAAATAATTTGATTTTTACCTAGAAGATAAAATTTCTGCTGAAAGAGATGAATTCGAGTTCAAAAATTAAGTTTTCATAAAAAATAAATTTTTAACAAAGAAGTTCAACTTTCAACCAATGGTTGAATTTTCACCCAAAAATATATATATTTTCAATTAAAAAATGGAATAGACATATTTTCAGTTGAAAACTTAATTTTCAATGAAAAAAAAAAATAATTTTCAACAACTTTCAATGGTTAAACTTCTAGTTAAAAAACTAATTTTCGAATGAAAAAATACGTTTTTAACAAAAGTAGTTAAACTTTCATTTAATAATTGAATTTTCAACTAAAAAAGACAAAATTTCAATAGTACAATATTTGGATTTTTAACTAAGGTGATCGAACTTCTACTAAAAGAGATGATTTTTCAACTAAAATAATAAATATTAAATTTAAATATTTAAATTTTCAATTCAAAAATTAATTTTTTACTTAAATAAACTTCAACCAAAATATATTAATTTTGAAGCTGAAAAGACAAATTTTTTATAAAATAGTTGAATTTTCAACCTGAAAATATGAATTTTTGAGAAAAAGTTAATTTACAACCAAATAGTTGAATTTTCAACTAAAATTATTAAACTTTAGCCAAAAAAAAAATTATTTTTTACAAAGTTGTTCAACCTTAAACCAAGTAGTTGATTTTTCAATATAAAAAGATGAATTCTCAACTAGCCATACTCGATTTTGAAATCGGTTATTGTCTTAATTTTATTAGAAATCGAAAACAAAATTTTGAATCCAAAAACTGAATAGAAAACATTCAATAAAAAAATGCATTTGTAACAAAAATTGTTGAACTTTAAACCAAGATAAATTTTTCAGACAAAAAAGATAAAAAATGTCAACCTCATTGTTAAATTTTTAACTTAAAGTGTGAATTTTCTATCAAATAGTTGAATCTTTAATAAAAAATGATCAATTATCAATAAAAAATATTAATTTTCAACCAAAAAATAATTAGTTAAATTTTTGGTTAAAAAAATTAATTTTTAACAAAAAAAAAAACGCATTTTCAACAGAATAGTTAAATGTGTAAACAAAGAAATGATTCTTTATCCTGAAAAATTAATTATTTGACGTTTTGACCAACAAAGATTTTAACTTTGAATAAAAAACAGTTTAATTTTTAGATAAAAAAGATCCATTTTTAATAAAAAATGGAATAGTTAAAGTTTAATTTAAAAAAATTTGCGAAAAGAAAATAATTTTCAACAAAATACATGAATTTTAAATAAAAAAAGACATTTTTTTGATGAAAAATACTAATTTTCAACCAAAAATGGAATAATTAAATTTCCAGATAAAATAATAATTTTCAAAAATAAAAAAAAAAACATTTTCAAAGTATAATGGAATAGTTAAATTTTCATTTGAAAAATTAATTTTTATTTTAAAAAAACGTCTTTTCCACAAAATTCATGAATTTTTAACCAAATAGTTGAAGTTTCAACTAAAAAAGATCAATTTTCAATAAAAAATGGAATAGTTAAAGTTCACTTCAGAGAAAAAATTAGCAACAAAAAAATAATTTTCAACAAAATACATGAATTTTCAACTAGAATAGATAAATTTTCAATAAAAAATATTAATTTTCAGCCAAGCATGGAATAATTAAATTTAAAAATAAAATAATAATGTTCAAACATGAAAAAAAAAACATTTTAAAAGTATAATGAAATAGTTAAATTTTTAGTTGAAAAAATTAATAATCATGTTAAAAAAACTACTTTTCAACAAAAAAAATGAAAAAAAAATTATAAACAAAATACATGAATTTTCAACAAAAAAAGATAAATTTTCAATAAAAAATATTAATTTTCAACCGAAAATGGAATAGTTAAATTTCGAGACAGAATCATAATTTTCAACAATATAAAAATTAATTTTCAAACCAAAATGGAATAGTTAAATTCTCAGTTAAAAAAATTAGTTTGATAAAAAACGACTTTTCAACAAAAAATAGAATTTTAAACCAAATAGTTGAATTTTCAACTAAAAAAGATCAATTTTTAATCAAAAATGGTTGAAGTTTACTTCAAAGAAAAAATTAGCAAAAAAGTATTTAACAAAATACATGAATTTTTAACTAATAAAGATAAAGTTTCAATTAAAAATATTAATTTTTAACCAAAAATAGAATAGTTACATTTCCAGGTAAAGTAATCATTTCCAACCATAAAAAAATGAATTTTTGAACTAAAATGGAATAGTTAAATTCTCAATAAAAAAAATTATTTTCATCCAAAAAACGACTTTTCAACAAAATACATGAATTTTTAACCAAATAGTAATATTTTCAACTAGAAAAGATCAATTTTCAACCAAAAATTGAATTGTTAAATTTCCAGATAACATAATAATTTTCGACAAAAAAAAAAAATTCAAACTTAAATGGAATAGTTAAATTCCCACTTAAAAAAATAGTTTCATAAAAAAACGACTTTTCAACAAAATAAATGAATTTTCAACCATATAGTTGAATTTTCAACTAAAAAAATATCAATTTCTAACTAAAATGGGAATAGTTACATTTTCAGTTAAAAATTTCAATTTTCAACTAAAAAAAAGAATTGAAATGATTTTTCAACCGAAAAATGTATTACTTGATATTTTAACCAACAAAGATTTTAACGTCAAATAAAAAAATAATTGAATTCAACCAATTAATATGAATTTTGTGCATTACATGAATTTTCAACTAAAAATGGGATAGTTACACTTTCATTTCAAAAATTAATTTTCAACTAAAAAAAACAAATTTAAAAAGATAGTTTTGAAAAAATTAGGAACAGTTGAATTCAATCAAAAGACGAATTTTCATTAAAATAATTGAATTTTCAACCAAGAAAGATTTTTGAGGCAAGAAAGAAAAAAAGTTTAACAAAATAGTAAAATCTTAACAAAAGAGTTGAATTTTCCACCAAACTGTTGATTTTTAAGCCAAAAAGAGGATTTTTCTACCGAAAATATAATAGTACACTTTTTAACCAAGAATAATAAAAAAATTAATTTTCATTAAAAAAAAGTTGGATTTGCGTTTTAAAAAATTGAATTATATCTTACAGTTGCCCCAATAAATCAGAAATTCTTATTAAAAGCCGCGGTGACCGCATATAATGCATCAGGCGTGAGCTAACACGGAGAAAGCACTGTTCACTTTCACCGTTCACAGGTACATTGTAATGAGCGCCATTGAGTCCTCTGCTCTCGCTTTTAATTTTTTTTTCTTTTTTTTTTTATTCATACGTAATGCGTTTCGCTCTTATTTCCTCGTTTAACATCACTCCACAAGACGGCTTTAATGATTGCTTGATTCAATATAAACATTCATCGTGTACTTTTCTTCTCTGGTAAATATAATTAGTAATTACAAAATAAGTGTACTTACCACTCACCTGTTTGCTTTAAAGGCTTAAGCAGATAATTTCAGCAGTTACATGAAGGATTCTGACGCAGAGGTACAGAAGTGAAAATTTGTGGAAATTAATCCCACCGCTGCCACCAATTATTTGTTACGCAACCTTTACTAAAAATAGCAAGCGAAATTACTGAACCAAAAACAAAAGCAGAAATAATAAAAAATTGATTTTAATTTAAAGAATTCACTTTTAAATCAACTTACGACTTTTGAATCAATTTGTGAATTTTAATTTGGAACAGCAACATCGAACCAAAATGAATGAAAATCAATCCCACCGCTGCCACCAATTATTTGTCACGCGGCCTTTACTAATAATAGCAGGCGAAATTACTGAACGAAAAGGAAAAACCGAAATAATAAAAAATTTATTTTAATATGAAGAATTCCACATTAAATGGCTTTTAAATCAATTTGTGAATTTGAATATTTTTTTGAAACAGCAAAATCAAACGAAAAGTAGTGAAACTTAACGTAATGGTAAAACAGTAATAATGGAACATTCAATTTATTTTAACTTACATATATTATCATTAAATGACTTTTAAATTACTTTGTGAATTTTAATTTGAAACAGAAAAATTGAACCAAAATAAATTAAAATTAATCCCACCTCTGCCACCAATTATTTGTCACGCGGCCTTTACTAATAATAGCATGCGAAATTACTAAACGAAAAGGAAAAACAGAAAAATAAAAAACTTATTTTAATGTAAAGAATTCAATATTAAATGGCTTTTAAATCAATTTGAAAACTTAAATTTTAATTTGAAACCGCAATATCAAACCAAAATTAGTGAAAATAAATCCCACCGCTGCCACCAAGTACTTTATACAAGACCTTGACTAAAAATAGAAGCCGAAATTACCGAACCTGATGGAAAAATAAATAATGAGAAATTTACTTTATTTCAATTTGAAAAATTCAACATTAATTGGGTTTTAAATCAATTTGTGAATTTTATTATTCAAATAAAATAGAAAAATCAAACAAAAATTAGCGAAACTTAATCTAATTGCAGAATGAAAATAATCAAAAATATAATGTATTTGAATGCAAAGAATTCTACATTGAATGGCTTTTAAATAAATTTGTGAATTTGAATATTTATTTGAAACAGCAAAATCAAATAAAAATTAGTGAAACTGATACTAATGAAAAAACAGTAATAAAGAAACATTCAATTTATTTTGACTTACAAATATCATCATTTGATCAATTTGTGAATTTCAATTTGAAACAGCAACATTGAACCAATATTAGTGAAAATCAATCCCACCGCTGCCACCAATTACTTCTTACATGACGTTGACTAAAAATAGCAGCCGAAATTACTGAAACTGATGGAAAAACACAAATAATGAAAAATTGAATTTATTTGAATTTAAAGAATTCAACATTAATTGAGTTTTGAATCAAATTGTGAATTTAAATATTCATTTGAAACAACAAAACTATACAAAAATTAATAAAACTGAACCTAATTGAAAAACAGCAATAATGAAACATTCAATTTATTTATTTCATCTCACATATATCATCATTAAATGGCTTTTTAATTAATTTGTGAATCTTAATTTGAAACAGCCACATTAAAACAAAATTAATTAAAATCAATCCCACCGATGCCACCAATTATTTTTCACGCGACCTATACTAAAAATAGCAGGCGAAATTATTGAACCAAAATAAAAAAAACAGAAATGATAGAAAATTTATTTTAATTTGAAGAATTCTACAATAAATGGCATTTAAATCAATTTTTGATTTTTCGCATTAATTTGAAACAGCAAAATCTATTTGTCTTTAGCTTTATTAATTCAAGAAGATTCAATATCTTGAAATGTTCTCAATTCCTCCGAATTATCTAAATTCCTATAAAATTATTTGAGTTATCTTAATTCCTTCAATTCTTCCAAATTCTTTGAATTTGTCTGAATTTGACTTAATTCCCTCCATTACTTTTAATTCAAGGTATCGAAAATAATTCAACGAATTCAGACGAATTCAAGAAATTCAGAAGAATTCAAGAACTTCAGACGAATCCAAGAAATTCTGACAAATTCAATACATTCAAAATAATTTAAAACATTCAGAAGAGTTTAAGGAATTCAGAAGAATTCAAGGAATTCAGAGAAATTCAAGAAATTCAGAGAAATTCAAGGAATTCAGAGGAATTCCAGGAATTCAGAAGAATTCATGGAATTCAAAAGAATTCAAGGAATCCAGAAGAATTTTCGGAATTCAGAAGAATTTTCGGAATTCAAAAGAATTCAAGGAATTCAGAGAAATTGAATCAAGGAATTCGGAGGAACTTAGAAGAATTTTCAGAATTCAGAAGAATTTTCCGAATTCAGAAGAAGTCAAGGAATTCAGAAGAATTTAAGGAATGTAGATGGATGTGAGGAATTCAGAAGAATTTAAGGAATTCAGAAGAATTCAAGAAAATCCGAAGAATTCAAGAAATTTAGAAGAATTCAAGGAATTCAGAGAAATTCAAGGAATTCGGAGGAATTTAGAAGAATTTTCAGAATTCAGAAGAATTTGCGGAATTCAGAAGAATTTTCGGAATTCAAAAGAATTCAAGGAATTCAGAGAAATTGAAGGCATTCAGAGGAATTTAGAAGAATTCGAGAAATTTAGAAGAATTCAAGGAATTCAGAGAAATTCAAGGAATTCGGAGGAATTTAGAAGAATTTTCAGATATCAGAAGAATTTGCGGAATTCAGAAGAATTTTCAGAATTCAGAAGAATTTTCAGAATTCAAAAGAATTCAAGGAATTCAGAGAAATTAAAGGCATTCAGAGGAATTCAGAAGAATTCAAGGAATTCTGAGGAACTCAAGGAATGAATAAGAATTTAAGGGTTGCACAAGAAATTTTCGAGGAATTTGGAAGAGGTTGAGGTTCAGAAGGATTCCAGGGATTCAGAAAGATTCAAGAATTTCAGAAAGATTCAAGGAATTCAGGAGAATTTAAGAATTGCAGAAGAATTTTAGGTATTCAGACAAATTCGAGAAATTCAAGAAATTCAGAAGAATTTGAGGAATTCAGAAAAATTCAAGGAATTCAAGAAATTCAAAAGAATTCGAAGAATTTAGAAGAATTCAAGAAGTTCAAAAGAATTCAAAGAATTTAGAAGAATTTAAGGATTGCAGAAGAATTTTTTCAGGAATTCAGAAGAATTTGAGGTTCAGAAAAATTCAAGGAATTCAGAAGGATACAAGGAATTCAGAAAGATTCAAGGAATTCAGAAGAAGTTAAGGAATTCAGAAGAATTCAGGGTATTTAGAGAATTTCCCGAACTTATTTTAGAAATTCAGAGAATTTCATAGATTTCAGTGAATTTAGGAAACTTAGACCATTCAAGGAATTCAGGGAATGTCAGGAATTCAAGAAATTGAAGGAATTCCAAAAATTCAGCGAAGTTAATAAATTTTGGGAATTCAGCAAATTCAGAGAATTTGAGAAATAAAAGTTTTCAGAGAATTTCATGAATTTAAGAAAATTTAAGAAACTTGAAGAATTCAGGGAATGTCAGGAATTCAAGAATGTGAAGAAATTCGAAAAATTTAATTAATTTCAAGGAATTCAGAAGATTTCAATGATATTACAAAGATTCGAAAGAATACGAAAAATTCAAAGAAGAAATCCAAAGAATTAAATGTATAGAATTGTTCTCCGCTCTTCTGAAGACGCTAATTCTAAAATGATGCAACGTGGATTTCAATATTAATTTACAGCCGCAACATCAAACCAAAATTAGTGAAAATTAGTCCCACCGCTGCCACCAATTATTAGTTGCGCGACCTTTACTGAAAATAGCAGGCGAAATTACTGAACCAAAAACAAAAGCAGAAATAATAAAAAATTGATTTTCATTTAAAAAATTCACTTTCAAATCAAGTTGTGAATTTCAAATCAATTTGTGAATTTTGATTTGAAAGAGCAAAATCAAACCAAAATTAATGAAAATCAATCCCACCGCTGCCACCAATTACCAGTTACGCGAATTTTACTGAAAATAGCAGGCGAAATTACTGAACGGAAAGGAAAAACAGAAATAATAAAAAACTTATTTTAATTTAAAGAATTCAATATTAAATGGCTTTTAAATCAATTTGTAAACTTAAATTTTAATTTGAAACAGCAACGTCAAACCAAAATTAGTGAAATTCAATTCCACCGCTGCCACAAATTACTTTTTACAAGACCTTGACTTTAATAGCAGCCAAAGTTATTGAGCCTGATGAAAAAACATAAATAATAAGAAATTGAATTCATTTGAATTCAAAGAATTCAACATCAATTGAGTTTTGAATCAATTTGTGAATTTGAATATTTAATTAAAACAGCAAAACCAAACCAAAATTAGTGAAACTTAACCTGCTTGCAACATGGAAATAGTGAAAGATAAAATGTATTTGAATTTAAAGAATTCTACATTAAATGGCTTTTAAATCCATTTGTGAATTTGAATGTTTGTTTTGAAACAGCAAAATCAAATGAAAATTAGTGAAACTGATAGTGATGACAAATCAGTAATAGAGAAAAATTCCATTTATTTCAACTTACATATATCATAATTTAATCAATTTGTTTATTTTAATTTGAAACAGCAACATTGAACCAAAATTAGTGAAAATCAATCCCACCGCTGCCACCAATTACTTCTTACATGACCTTGACTAAAAATAGCAGCTGAAATTACTGAAACTGATGGAAAAACACAAATAATGAGAAATTGAATTTATTTGAATTTAAATAGTTTAACATTAATTGAGTTTTTAATCAATTTGTGAATTTGAATATTCATTTAAAACAGCAAAACTAATCCAAAATTATTAAACTTCACCTAATTGCAAAACAGTGATAATAAAATATTCAATTTATTTCATCTTACATATATCAGCATTAAATGGTTTTAAATCAATTTCTAAATTTTAGTTTAAAACAGCAACATCAAACCAAAAGTAGTGAAAATCAATCCCACCGCTGCCACCAATTATTTTCGACGAGACATTTACTAAAAATAGCAGGCGAAATTATTGAACCAAGAAGAAAAACAGATATAATACAAAAATTATTTTAATTTAAAGAATTCAACATTAAAAGGGTTTTAAATCAATTTGTGAATTTGAATATTTAATTTAAAACAGCATACCCCAATCAAAATTAGTGAAACTTAACCTAATTGCAAAGTAGACATAACGAGAAATAAAATTTATTTGGATTTACAGAATTCTACAATAAATGGCTTTTAAATTAATTTGTGATTTTTAATATTAATTTGAAACATTAAAATCAAACCAAAAGGAGCGAAAATCAATCCCACTGCTTTCAATTATTTTTTACATTCAGAAATGTATTAATTAAATAAAATTGAGCATTTATTCAATGAAGCACTCTTAAAAATTAAATAATAATTATTTTTTATGAGAATTGATGTTTAGGGTCGAATATTCTTCCTTAATTATTGAAGGCGTTTTCAATTTTGAATTGATTAGCCTCTTTTGGGTTTAATGAAACTGAGAAAACACAAATGTTACGTTCCAAAATTGAATAATTATAGTAATTTGAGCATTTATTCAATTATTATCTGTCTTCAGCTTTATTAATTCAAGAAAATTCAATTCCTTGAAATGTTCTCAATTCCTCCGAATTATCTGAATTCCTATAAAATTATTTGTGTTATCTTAATTCCTTGAATTCTTCCGAATTCCTGGAATTTGTCTGAATTTCACTGAATTCCCTGCATTATTTTTAATTGAAGTTATCCAAAAGAATTCTAAGAATTCAGACGAATTCAATAAATTCAGACGAATTTAAGGAATTCAGACGAATTCAATACAATCAAAATAGTTCAAGAAATTCAGAAGTGTTTAAGGAATTCAGAAGAATTCAAGGGATTCAGTGGAATTCATGGAATTCAGAAAAATTCAAGGAAATCAAAAGAATTCAAGGAATTCAGAAGAATTCAAAGAATTCAGAAGAATTCAAGGAACGTAGAAGTATTCAAGAAATGCAGACGAATTCAAGAACTTCAGACGAATTCAAGAAATTCAGACAAATTCAAGAAATTCAGACGAATTCAAGGAATTCAGAAGAATTCGTTACATTCAAAGTGATTTAAGAAATTCAGAAGAGTTTAAGGTGTTCAAAAGAATTTAAGAAATTCAGAAGAATTCAATAAATTCAGAAGAATTCAGAGAATTCTGAGGAATTCAAGGAATTCAGAAGAATTTAAGGAATTCATAAGAAGTCAAGGAATTCAAAATAATTCAAGGAATTTAGAAGAATTCAAGGAATTCAGAAGAATACAAGGGATTCAGAAGAATTAAAGGAATTCAGAACAATTTTAGGAATTCAGAAGAATTTGAGGAATTCATAAGAATTTGAGGAATTCAAAAGAATTTGCGGAATTCAGAAGAATTTACGGAATTCAGAAGAATTTGCGGAATGT
The DNA here is from genome assembly GCA_011634705.1 of Andricus grossulariae. Taxonomy (NCBI): domain Eukaryota; kingdom Metazoa; phylum Arthropoda; class Insecta; order Hymenoptera; family Cynipidae; genus Andricus; species Andricus grossulariae. The sequence continues at coordinate 10,559 of JAABKJ010002716.1, forward strand.
AGAAGAGTTTGAGGAATTCCGAAGAATTTTAGGTATTCAGACGAATTCAATAAATTCTGAAGAATTCAAGAAATTCAGAATAGTGTAAGGAATTCAGAAGAATTCAAGAAATTCAGCAGAATTCAAGGAATTCAGAAGGGATTCAAGGAATTTAGAAGAATTTAAGAAATTTGAAGAATTCAGCGAATTTAAGAAAATTAAAAAAATTCACAGAAATGAAATGTTTTCAGAGAATTAATGGATTTCCTGAGATTCATGAAACATAGGGCATTTAGAAAATTTAGAGAAATAAAGGGTTTTCAGAGAATGTCACGGATATCAGAGAATTTAGGGAATTCCGCGAATTAAGATAATTTAATAAATTTCAGGAGTCCAGAAAATTTAGAGAAATAATGGGTTTCAGAGAATTTAATGAATTTCAGAGAATTTAAGAAATTTATGGAATTGAAGAAATTGAAGGAACTTCAGAAATTCAGAGAATTTAGTTAATTTCAAGAAATTCAGAAGATTTCGAGGATGTTACAAAGATTCAAAAGAATACAAAGAAATATAAAGAATTCAATGTATAGAATTCTTCTCTGCTCGTCGGAAGACGCTAGTACTAGTATGATGCAACGTGACTTTTAATATTAATTTAAAACCGCAACATCAAACCAAAATTTGTGGAAATTAATTCCACCGCTGCCACCAATTATTTGTTACGCAACCTTCACTAAAAATAGCAGGCGAAATGATTAAACCCAGAAGAAAAACAGAAATAATAAAAAATGTATTTTAATTTAAAGAATTCAACAATAAATGGCTTTCAAATCAATTCGTGAATTTGAATATTCTTTTGAAACAGCAAAATGAAACAAAAATTAGTAAAACTTAATGTATTGGCAAAACAGTAATAATGAAGCATTCCATTTATTTGTAATTATAAATATCATCATTAAATGACTTTTAAATCAATTTGTGAATTTTAATTTAAAACAGCAAAATCGAACCAAAATTATTGAAAATTAATCCCACCGCTGCCACCAATTATTCGTTAGGCGACCTTTACTAGTAATAGCAGGCGAAATTACTGAAGGAGAAGGAAAAACAGAAATAATAAAAAAATTATTTCAATTTGAAGAATTCAATATTAAATGGCTTTTAAATCAATTCGTAAACTTAAATTTTAATTTGAAACAGAAACATCAAACCAAAATTAGTGAAAATAAATCCCACCGCTGCCACCAAGTACTTTATACAAGACCTTGACTAAAAATAGCAGCCGCAATTACTGAACCTGATGGAAAAACAGAAATAACGAGTAATTGAATTCATTTGAATTTAAAGAATTCAACATTAATTGAATTTTGAATCAATTAGTGAATTTTAATATTCAATTAAAACAGCAAAATGAAACAAAAATTAGTGAAACCTAATTTGAAACTTAATTTCAAGGAATTCAGAAGATTTCTAGGATGTTACAAAGATTTAAAGAATACAAAGAATTAAAAAAATCTAAAGAATCTAAAGAAATCTAAAAAAGGATCCTCTGCTCTTCGGAAGACGCTAATTCTAAAATTATGCAACGATTTGTAGAAATTCGTATGTCAACAGCGCAGCAGCGCTCAGCGCTCGTAAGCGTAACTTTTCACCTTCCGTATTTGTCGGCGTCCGTTTGGGGTTATTATTTTGGACGACTCGCATGATGAATTATTATTGCGCGCGATGTGTTCCACCGCTGCGGTCGCTTTCTAACTTTTTCTAACATTTTTCAAGGATGACACGAGGGCAATAAAGTCATCTCTAATTCACCCATTTGTATTTCATTTCAATTTAATTCAAAATTATTTCTTTGAAGATCCCTTTTCTTCTTCTGGTTTCTTTTTTTCAATTTTAATTGAGACTTTGATAGTTGGATTCTTGTTTTTTGTTCAATTTCAAAGAATTTTTTAGTTTAGTTTGAATTTTGGATGTGCAAAAAGAACATTCAAATTTTTATTTATTCTGAATTTAAGGTAGTTATTGTGCCAAAAATCAGGTCTCTGAAAAAAATAATTTTTTATTATTTGAAGAATAAAAGTATTGCTGATGTCATTTCAAATGGGAAGTATTATTTTTGAATAAAGTAATTTGAAAACTTACAGAAAAACATTTTTTTGAAAAATTTTAATGCAATTGAATTTTTTCTTACTATTTCTTTTTACTGATTCTTGAAAAATGTTTGAATTTTATTAATTGATCTATGGCTGAAATCGTTAAAAGAATTTTTGTTCAAAATTGGAAAAACAGAGTTATAGGGAATGTTTTCCTGAAAAAAGCCATTATTTATTGAAATTGAACCATTTTTTAAAAATTGGTAAGAAGCGACAATAAGAAAACATTTAAGTACAAAAACTATGGTTAAAATAATTATTTTCTGTAAGTTTTGAATTTTTGAAATGAAACATAATGTTTTTTCTTTCATAAGGCGTGACTGATATCATTTTGATTCTTAAAATCATAGAAAAAATTGGAAAACTTGAATTTTAAATTAAAATTAGAATTTGGTAAAGAATTTGTTGGAGAAGATTAATTTTCAAATGAGCGCATCGAATGTCATTTGTTCAAACTCGATTGTTGAGAAATCACATCTTTGTTTATTTTTGGCTGATTTTTGAATTTTCAGTTTTTCATTTCAAATGAAAAGAAAAAAAAGGAAATTTATTTACAACAAAAAAAATGAATAAAAAAGATCAACTTTCAACAAAGAAAAATAGTTTTCTTCATGATGAATTCAGAAGAATTCAGGAAAATTCAAGGAATTCAGAAGGATTAAAAAAATTTAGCAAGATTCGAGGAATTCAGAAGAATTTAAGGAAAGCAGAAAAATTTGAGGAATTCAGAAAAATTCAAGGAATCAGAAGAATTTAAGGAATGCAAAAAGATTTGGGGAATACAGAAGAATTTGAGGTTCAGAAGAATTCAAGAAATTCAGAAGGATTCAAGGAATTCAAAAGAATTCCAGGAATTCAGAAGAATTGAAGGAATTCAGAATAATTTCAGGAATTCAGAAGAATTTGAGGAATTCAGAAAAATTTAAAAGAATTCAAGGAATTCAGAAGGATTCAAGGATTTCAGAAAGGTTCGAGGAATTCAGAAGAATTTGAGGAATGCAGAAAAATTTGAGAAATTCAGAAGAATTCAAGAAATTCAGAAAGATTCAAGAAATTCAGAAGAATTTAAGGAATGCAGAAGAATTTGAAGAATTCCGAAGAATTTGAGGAATTCAGAATAATTCAAAATAATTCAAAGAATTCAGAAGGATACAAGGAATTCAGAAAGATTCAAGGAATTCAGAAGAATTTGAGGAATTCAAAAGAATTAGAGGAATTCAGAAGAATTGAAGGAATTCATAAGAATTCAAGGAATGCAGAAGAATTCAGAAGAATTCAAGGAATTCAGAAAACTTTTAGGAATTCAGAAGAATTTTAGGAATTCACAACGATTCAAGGAATGCAGAAGAATTTAAGAAATGTAGAAAAATTTGAGGAATTCAGAAAAATTCAAGGAATTCAGAAGGATTCAAGGAATTCAGCAAGTTTCAAGGAATTCAGAAGAATTTAAGGAATGCAGAAAAATTTGAGGAATGCAGAAGAATTTGGGGTTCAGAAGAATTCAGAAGAATTCAAGGAATTCAAAAGGATTCAAGAAATTCAAAAGTATTCAAGGAATGCAGAAGAATTTAAGGAATTCAGAAGAATTTGAGGAATTCAGACAAATTTAGAAGAATTCAAGGAATTCAGAAGGATTCAAGGAATGCAGAAGTATTTGAGAAATTCAGAAGAAGTTGAGGAATTCAGCAAGATTCAAGGAATTCACAAGAATTTAGGGAATGTAGAAAATTTTTAGGAATTCAGAAAAATTCAAGGAATTCAGAAGGATTCAAGGAATTCAAAATAATTCTAGGAATTCAGAAGAATTCAAGGAATTTAGAACAATTTGAGGAATTCAGAAGAATTTGAGGAATTCAGAAGGATTCAAGGATTTCAGAGAGGTTCATGGAATTCAGAAGAATTTGAAGAATTCAGAAGAATTTAAGGAATTCAGAAGAATTTGAGGAATTAAAAAAAATTTAGAAGAATTCAAGGAATTCAGAAGGATTCCAGGAATGCAGAAGTATTTGAGGAATTCAGAAGAATTTGAGGAATTCAGCAAGATTCAAGGAATTCACAAGAATTTAAGGAATGTAGAAAAATTTGAGGAATTCAGAGAAATTCAAGGAACTCAGAAGGATTCAAGGAATTCAAAAGAATTCTAGGAATTCAGAAGAATTTAAGGAATTTAGAACAATTCGAGGAATTCAGAAAAATTTAGGAGAATTCAAGGAATTCAGAAGGATTCAAGGATTTCAGAAAGGTTCATGGAATTCAGAAGAATTTAAAGAATACAGAAAAATGTGAGGAATTCAGAAGAGTTTTAGGTATTCTGAAGAATTCAAGGAATTCAAAAGAATTAACGGAGTTCAGAAGAATTCAAGGAATTGGAAATAATTCAGGGAATTCAGAGAATTTTCGGAATTTATAGAATTTTAGGAATTCCTAGAATTTTAGGAATTCATACAATTTCAGGATTTAGTAGAAATTAAGGAAATCAGAGAATTCATGGAAATAAAATAATTAAAGGGATTCAGAGAATGTACGGAACTTAAAGAATTCAGTTTGAATTGTGGATGTGCAAAAAGAACATTCGAATTTTTAGTTATTCTGAATTTAACGTAGTTATTGTGCCAAAAATCAGGTCTCTGAAAGAAATAGTTTTTTATGATTTTAAGAATAAAAGTATTGCTGATGTCATTTCAAATGGGAAATATTATTTTTGAATAAAGTAATTTGAAAATATACAAAACACATTTTTTTTAACAATTTTTCTGCAATTGAATTTTTTCTTACAATTGCTTTTTATCAATTTTTAAAAAATGGTTGAATTTTATTAATTGATAGTTTATTTTTTCGGAGAAAATATTTTTTACATTTCTACTGTTTCTAATTTTGAAAGTTAATTTTTCTATGGCTGAAATCGTTAAAAACATTTTTTTTCTTCAAAATTGGCAAAGCAGAGTAGTAGGGAATGTTTTTCCTAATAAAAGCCATTATTTATTAAAATTTAACCATTGTTTGAAAATTGGTAAGAAGCGTCAATAATAAAACATTCAAGTACAAAAACAATTGTTAAAATATTTATTTTTTGTGAGTTTAAAATTTGTCAAATAAAAAATAATGTTTTTTCTTTCATAAGGCGTGACTGATATCATTTCGATTCTTAAAATCATAGAAAAAATCCAAAAAATTGACTTTTAAATTAAAATTTGAATTTGTTAAAGAATTTGTTAGATAAGATTAATTTTCAAATGAGCGCATCGAATGTCATTTGTTCATACTCGACTGTTGAAAATTCATCACTTCGATTAAAATTCCACTATTTGGATGAAATGGCTTTAATTTGTTAAAAATTCGTCATTTTTGGTTGATTTTTGAATTTTTTATTTTCAGTTTTTCATTTCAAATGAAAATTTCTATTACTTGAAAAAACAACTCTGACAATTTTTTATGCAAATTCATACTTTTTAATTAAAGGTTCGTCATTTCGTTAAAAATTCGATTTTTTTTACAGTAAATTAATTTTTAATAACTAAAAATTTAACTTTTCCTTTTTGCGTGAAAAATTATCTTTTTTGACAGGCTGCAAAATTAAATAGTTTTGCAAAGAAATTCACCTGTTTGGCTTGATAATAATTCAACTCTTTTGTAGAAAATTCGTCTCTTTGGTTTGAAATTTTTTTTTCTCTGGGCGTCAACAAATTGATTAATTTTAATTAATAACCAAAAATGGAATAGTTAAATATTCAGATGAAAAAATTAATTTACAGAAAAAAAGAAAAAATTAATTTACAACAAAAAAAATAAATACAAAAGATGAACTTTCAACAAAGAAAAATAGTTTTCTTCATAATGAATTCAGAAGAATTCAAAAAAGTTCAAGGAATTCAGAAGGATTCAAGAAATTCAGCAAGATTCAAGGATATTCAGAAGAATTTAAGGAATTCAGAAGAATTTGAGGAATTCAACAAAATTCAGAAGAATTGAAGGAATTCAGAAGAATTAGAGGAATTTAAAAGAATTTAAGGAATTCATAAGAATTTTAGGAATGCCGAAGAATTTAGAAGAATTCAAGAAATTCAGAAGTATTCAAGGAATGCAGAAGAATTTGAGCAATTCAGAAGAATTTGAGGAATTTAGGAGAATTTGAGGAATTCAGAAGAATTTAAGGAATTCAGAAGAATTTAAGGAATTCAGAAAAATTCAGAAGAATTCAAGGAATTCAGAAGAATTAGAGGAATTTAGAAAAATTTAAGGAATTTATAAGAATTTTAGGAATGCAGAAGAATTTAGAAGAATTCAAGAAATTCAAAAGTATTCAAGGAATGCAGAAGAATTTGAGGAATTCAGAAGAATTTGAGGAATTTAGAAGAATTTGAGGAATTCAGAAGAATTCAAGGAATTCAGAAGAATTTAAGGAATTCAGAAGAATTTGAGGAATTCAGAAGAATTTAAGAAATTTAGAAAAATTTGAGTTATTCAGAAAAATTCAAGGAATTCAGAAGGATTCAAGGAATTCAGCAAGATTCAAGGAATTCAGAAGAATTTAAGGAATGCAGAAAAATTTGAGGAATTCAAAAGAATTTGGGCTTCAGAGGAATTCAGAAGGATTCAAGGAATTCAAAAGATTCTGGAAAGTATTTCAATTTTAAATCAAATAGTCGAATCTTAAAAAAAAGATGAACTTTCAACCAAGAAAAATAATTTATTCATAATTCCACTCTTTTCCTTTTTTGGTTAAATGTTCAACCATTTTGGTTAAGAAGTCTACTTTAAAAATTTTCAAATGTCATCATGTCTTTGCAAACTTGGTTATTTTTTTGAAAATTCAGCTATTTGAATGATATTTTTTTCCATCTTTTGGTGGAAGTTCAATCTTTTTTTGGTTAAAAGTGCAAGTGTTTTGGTTCAAGACAATTCTGTTTGGTTTTGGATCAAAGCACTTTGTCGAATTCAACTATTTTTCATTAAAAATTAAAATATCTTTCATTTGAAAAACCAACAATTACATTTTTTTTTAGAATTGATCTTCTTTTGGTTGAAGGTTAAGGTCCTTTGTTAAAAAATATTGTTTTTCGGTTGAAGATACATTCGTTTGAAATTTTGTTCTTGGCTGAAAATTGATCTTTTTTATAGTAAATTCAACTCTTTGGTGAGAAATTGATCTTTCTAGCTTGAAAGTTGATCAATTTTATAGAAAATTCGTCTCTTCGATTTAAATATTCATCACTTTCAGAAGATTCTTTTTGTTTTAATTCAACTGTTCTGTTGAAAAATAATCTGTTTTGGTTGAGGATTCAAATATTTTTTTGAAAATTCGTCCTTTTTGGTAGAAAATTAATCTTCATGGTCGGGAATGTAAAGAATGTAAAGAATGTAAAGAGATCTTCACCTATTTGGAAAAAAAAATTTCTGTGGTTGAAAATTTAATTATTTTGTTGATCAATTGCTTTTCTTGGTTTAGAATCTTTTTTGTTAAAAAGTCAAATATTTTTCTTCAAATTTATGTAATTTGTTGAAAATTCGTCTTTTTGGTTCAAAGTCGACTATTTTGGATTCAAAATTAATTTTCCAAAAGAAATATCAACTATTACATTTTTAGTTTAGTTGAGATTTACGTTAATCTTCAAAGCCATACTATTTGCGCCAACATTCAGTCAGCTTAACATCCGCCAGTTCATGAACCAGGCGATGCAACAGGTTGATAAGATAATAATCTTCAGGAATTATTTAAAAATTCAAAGTCCTCCGATAACGTGAACCACTCCAAGTGAAGAATGATCAAACCTAGTGATTGAAATTGTATTCCAAAGAAATTTTTTATACTTTAAATTATACCGATGTTAAGAACAACTCTGAATAAAGAATCAACAAACCTGCATCAACCTGACTATGTACCAGGTTTGGTTAAATAATGATCTGCAGGAATTTTTTTAAAATTCAAAGTCCGTCAAAAATCTGGACCACTCTAGTGACCAGAGTGTGTTAAGACCTGCTCGATGTTTCCTGGCTATTAGCATTTTTGTACTTAAGGGAGTGATGCTCGAAACTGCTACCTTGTGGGAAGACCTGACCAATCCTGCCAGGCAGCTACTCAGCTACAGAATGATGGGAGGCTCAATACCATGCTATAAAGTTATTATATATTATTCGAAGCCAGGTTAAAGTGTTAGTAATTGGGCTCTGTATTGTAATCAAACGCGTTGGATAGTGTTATAGTACGAATCTTGAAAAGCTGTGAGGTTTCAAAGACTGACACTTAACATGGGTTTAGTGTCAGAACCAGTGCAGAATAACAACTATTCGATAATGAAGAAAACACTCAATCAGATTAGGAACATATAAACGAAGTAAGATCCAATGATTTGGTTAGTGAAAAAGGGGGAAGAATCCACCCCTAGTTGTCTAGAGCTATCTGTAGAATCATTTAAAGGCTCTAGATGATATCAAAACTAAGTTGAATAGCAAGATAACGATTAAATATAAGGGAAATTGAATCATTTTCTAGACTGAAACAAAGGAGGACTTTAATACGATTGTCAAGGAATTAAAGAAAACGAATATTGAATATCATACATATACACATCCGGAACAGAAACAACTCAAAATGGTTTCAAACGGAATACCGCCAAATGTACCGCCAGAGGAAGTCAAGGTAGATCTTGAAACTCAAAATATGGAAGTACTGAAAATGGTACAACTAGTGAAGAAAAAGAAAGTTGATGGTGAAATAGTGGACCGCAAGTATCCAATGTTTGCAGTCAACTTTAAACCAATAATAAAGCAGCAATACATTAGGAAGGTTCGAGTGGTGTGCTACTGCCTCATAACATGGGACAAATACCGAAATTTTAACTCAGTCATCGAGTGCTACAATTGTCAAGCTTCTGGACATATTGCGACAAACTGTTTTAAAAAAGTAAAATGTTTTAAATGTGCGGGTGACCATAATAGCAAAGAATGAACCAAATCCGAAGATCATGAAATGAAGTCTATAGATTGTATTAAACATTATTTAGCTTGTTCAAAAGATTGTGAAGTTTACATGAAAGTACAGCAACGCAGAAATCTAGTAAATGCTAGAAGGAAAGTTGCACTAGTGTATAACTATACGCCTCGTAAGACAACATACCCTGAAGCATTACTCTCAAATGGTAAAATCAAAAACAAAAATGTAAGTGGCTCTAATTCAACTCAAGTATCATTTGGAGAAATAATTGCGGAGGTCAAGCAATTCTTCAATAACATAAATACGAATAAGGTTTTAACTCTAATTAGGGAGACATTTAATACAATGAAGCATTCTACTGATGGAAATACAAAAGTTACGTGCCTTATTGAAGGATTGCTTGAATTAATGGATTAAATAGTTCTGGCGAGAGAATTGATTATAATGTCATGGAATGCAAATTTCATAAAAAATCTGAATTAAAGAGTGTTATACATCAATATAATCTAGATTCTAGATGTTATTTGGTTATGTGGTATTCTGTGTACACAACAGATAGGAATAGTGCAGGAGGTGGAGTGGCAATTGTCATCAACAACCAACTTGAACACTACCAGGTGAATACTGTGGGTCTTGCTGATTTAGAAGCAATTTTTGTTGTTGTAAAAACCGATCTTGATCTAATTATGTTGTTCTCTGTGTATTTGACATCTAATAAAAATCGAACAGAACATGAATTTAATAAAATAATTATTTCTTACTACAAAGTAATAATTATGGGGTACATAAATTGCAGACACACTGCATGGAATTGCTTTACAAATAATAGAGATGGTAAACAATTACTGCAGCTATGTCTAAGGAAAAATGTGACCATATCTGCGCCAACTTAGCCTATTCACTACCCAAAAGTAGGTCGACCCAGTATACAGCCTGGAGTAAATTTCAAAAATTCATATATAATAATATCAATACTAGCTATCATATACAAAGTATTGAAGAAATTGATAAAGGGATACATATATTAACACAAATTATCCAAGAAGCGATTCAATATTCTATACCAAATAAAAAAGTAGTTCAATACAACTCAGGGTTACCGTACGAAATTAAATGTTTGATTAAAAGCAGAAACAATTATAGAAAAAAGCAATAAAGGACAAAGCGAGCACGACAGATCACTCCATTTGGAAATTAAAAAGTATTATAACTAAAGATGTTCAAAACATTCTACCTTTATTATATAATAAACAATATGTTTATGATACTAATGAAAAACTCAATGTTCTTGCAGAATGCTTATAAAGTGTGCACAAGCTGATAAGTTAGGAAGTAAAATGCATAATAGAAAAGTAGTTACGTAAGTGAAAAATTACACAAAAAATAATCAAATTGAGGCCAATGAAATTTGGTTGGCAAAGCCAACTGAAGTCTATGAAATTATTCGTTCATTTAGAAATAATAAAGCTCCTGGTGATGATAAAATAACGTACTATATAATAAAGAGACTTCCGAGGAAGGCGGTGGTTTTTATCACAAAAATAATAAATGCGATCATATGCACCGGTTATGAAAAAATAAAACAAAAAAAGGTAACGTTCTTTTCGGAAGAGAATGAAATAATTAACAAAGAACAATTTGGTTTTCGAAAGAAACATAGTACTTTGGATCAGTTGGCCAGATTGGTTGGTCGTATATTACTGAAAATTTTAACAAAAAGAAACACACAGGCATACTATCAATGGATATTGAAAAAGCCTTTGATTCGGTATGGCATAATCTATAAACTAATAGAATATAAACATCCCGTTTATCTCGTACAGTTAATTAAATCTTACTTAGTAGGCAGAAGAATGTATGTCAGTCATGATAGAAAAATTTATATGAGTGATTTTCCAAAATTGGAAAACGTAGAGTTGGGATTGTTTGCTGATGATACGGCTCTGTAAAGCTCCTATAGGATAGCTACAATTATAAATAGATTGCAAAAGGCAGCTAATATAGTTAATAAGTATTATGAAAAGTGGAAGATCAGAAATAATATAAACAAGTCTTAAGCGGTTATAGTTACGAAAAGCAGACCAAATATAGTGAAAAGCATTGCGTTAAAAGGTCATATTATGTGGTCCGATAGCCTTAAATATTTATGATTAGTGATAGATCAAAGACTCACACTTAATAGACATATTAAAATAGTAATACAAAAAGCGATACAAGCATTGATATCATTATATCCTTTGATAAATAAGAAATCTAAATTGTCACTTGATAATAAAAAGTTATTGTACAAAAGTATAGTTAGACCAATGTTGCTTTTTGCTTGTCAAATGCACAAAGAATTAGAAGTAGATTACATTAAAGATTGTAATTATAAAAATTTTGAAAGTTTCTTCGAAAAGTTAAAGGAACATCCAAATGAATTAGTAAGAATAGTAGAATATGAAAACAAAAAAATCAATAAAAGGATTGAGCATATTCTGTATATTAGGATAAGTTAGCCGTTATCAATGATCTTAATATTATATTAAACAATCCAAGCGAATTGAATAACTATAAGCATAGTTTATTGAAAAATAACACATAAGAACAACAATTAATATTGCTGTTCGAGACTTGTCTACAGTCTTGAGGTTTTGTTTTGTATCATTTTTTTCCTCATAAATTTAATTGTAATATTTAGATCATTGTGTAAAATTGATAAGTAGTAGTAATAACATATATAAGATAGATAGGCTGAGCAAATATACATAGTGTATTATGCGGAACGTCTAAATTAAAATTTAGAAATGAAATGTACATTCTGTACGATGTATCACTACATATTCCATGACAAATAAAGACTGAATATATATTAAATTTCTTGACATCGTAATTCATAATTTTAGTATTTACCACTTTATTGCCTATCTAGGGTAATCCATACAATGATTGACCGCTATTTATTAGCAGTTTTATTTCTCATTATTCTTTCATATAAGCATATTTAAAAGAAGCGTCTACTCAATAATTTGTGGAGAGCCCTTGCACCGATGACCCTTTGATTTGGGCTCAATCCCTGATTAGGTATTGGATCGGATGAAGGACTCTGCGAGCGTGGATGCAATGGTGACGGTGGGCTTAGGCGCACAAATAAACCCTTATATTCGTCTGGTATTGTAGTATCATGTTCATAAGGATGTGTACCTCTGATTAGGAAAATCTGATGCTCTTGACCATCATATATTGCATACAGATCGTTAACATAATCATCAATGTATATTCCAACAACATAAAGATCACTGAGTCCCACTTCCTTAATAAGCCCGTCGTGTATAGGTTGAAGAAAACCTCTTTTATCTCGGTAATAAGCAACTCCGAAATGATTGAGTGAAATTGTTTTAGAAAATTCTACTCTATGGATCTTTGGTCGCCCTGATTCTGCAAGAAGAAATACCAGTTTAGAAATGTCTCGAGGTGGTTTTGTAATTTGTTTCAGTAGAAATTTCAAAAACGTTAATGATTTCTGGCAAAAAATTCTTCGAGAAATGATATTTTTAGCAGATACTTACGAACGAGAATCCGATCAGGTGCTACATGTGTTTCCATACAATCTGAAAGGGAAATACATTTTTTTAATACAATCTTCTACAAATGTTTGATTCACTTTTACAGATATGACGAAGGTTGAAGAGAAATAACCTAAACACTTCAATGAAGGGCTTTAATATTCAAAATTGTTTTTTAACACCAATTTTTAAGAGATTTGATAATTGATTGTAGAAGAATTAAAGCCTCAGCAGAGATAAAATTAGATTTACGAATACTTGTTTTTCTCGAAACTTTGTTTAAACAATAAGAATGATTTGATATAACTTCATGACACGACATAGAATAGAAAATCCTTGGACTCGAATCTCTTGTCATGCTATGAGCATAGTCTCAATTGAAATTATTTTTGTTGATCCTTTGTTATCTCTGCCAAGGCTTCAATGGCAGAATCTGAATTTATTGAATTTTATTAGCATTTATTAAGAGAGCAATCGTTCTTTAAGATTTTTAGATTATTTTTCGACACGTTTAACCCTGTGCCAAATCTGTAAAACTAAATCGGCAAATATGGAGATGATTTCCGTAACAAGTGCATGCATGAAATGAGCTCTACAAATTAAAAAACATTAAATAGTTATAAAAATAGTGGTAAATTGAAAAATTGATGAAAACCCCTCTTTTTCATCAAAGTTTCCATATGGAATGATAGAACAAATTTTTAAGATTGCATTAATGATTATATTCATTTGAAATTTTTGAACACTATGTGCCCAAACTTTCTGGCGAGAGTGTAAGGAGAATTTACTTTGAATAATTTTGGAAAAAAATGAATTACCATTCAAAATGCATTTGAAACTACAGAAATTATATTATATTATTATATTTACCAATATAGTTTGGAAACATTACGAGGACCCAGAGCGGACTGCTAATGATGATCCACATTTCGTTAAGAGCGACTGTACTTCACAGCGTGGTGTAATTATAATGAAAATATTGCAAGATCTTCCGACATAGATATATAAAAGTTGCTATCTGATTCGTTGGATTAATCTTAAGTTTCACGATATTTGTATTTCATAAAGTGACTCATCACGGACAGGCTCAACCATCTTGAGTCTAATAGTTCTTGAACTCAATGTTTCCCTGCAGAAAGCCTCTTTCCGATGAAAATAAATCTTTACTTTTCGTAAAAATAGAATTGAATTTTACCTGTTTCAAAAAAGGGTTCCAAACATTTTTTATATTTGAAACTTTTAAAAACAATACAACAGTAATAAACAATAATGCAAAATCGCGTGTGAAGACGCTTCGATAATCTTAATGCAATAAAGATTTTTGGCAAAACGAAAACCTCCACAAAACGCAGTTTTCAATTTATACATTTTATGATCTTTTTTTACTCTGTTTTTAATGTAAAATAATACCTTATAAACAATAATTTGAAATATGTAAAACAAATAATGGAACTTCACTTTTTTTCTTATAACTTCTTAAATCTTTGGAAACTATGCAAAAGTATTCAACAGTACAGAAAAGTTGAGTGCAAAAACGCTTCAAGAACCCTGACGATGAAAAACATTTTTTTTTGTACAAAAACCTCCATACAATGCACATTTTACAATTTACCTGATTCTTTTTTCAAATATTTTTGGACTTTGTTTTTAATGTGCAAGAATATTCAGTCATAAGAAAAATAAAAGTGACACATCTTGAAATTATTCCTTTTTCAGAAAAAAGTTGACGTCTATTTTTTCTTTTTTGATAAAATAGGTTTTAGAGGTTGCTTGAGGTCTTTTAAAAAAGGAAATTATTTTAAAAAATAGAATAAAATATGTATTGAAAATGTAAGAAATAGATAATTGAAGAGTAGCATGCGATAAGGGTTTAACTCACATTTTTTAAATTCCTAAATATCTTCTAAACTTACTCGAATTTTTTTGGTGGCAATGTTTGATATAATTTTTAAAGCAGTCAAAAAATGTTAATAATAATAATTTTTTAAATTGGTTTAAAGTCTTTATTTAATATAAATGGTTAGAAAATAATGTTTTGCCTGAGAAAAACGATTTTCATCAAAAGTGCACTTTTTGGTTACTTTACTTTCTGAGAAAATAGGTTAAAAATAGGTTAAAAAAATGTTGTTAATACAAAACTGATCTAATTTGAGCTGAATCGAGAATTTTTTCTTTCGTACTTTTCTAGCCAAAGAAAACATTACCGAAAAAAATGAAAAAAGGGGCTTGCATAACGCTGTCGCGTGGGTTTCCTCTTCCTGGAATATTCAATATTCATATTATTGTAGTTAATATATATTTAAAAAAATAAAAAATTTATTCCAGAGTTGGTAAAACAAATTTTATAAAAATAATGGGTAATTCCTAGATTTTTTTCACGCAAGGGTTAAAATAAATTAACTTTTTGAAATAAAAAATGGTCCTACGGTGTCGCAATTAGTTCAAGTTTTTTTGTTTAAATAAACAAAAAATTTCCTAAGGGAATATATTATGGCATTTTTTATTCTATACAGTTGAGCAGCGTTGAGCAAAGGAAACCACTTTGTCAAAATCAAATTTCTTATCAAAAATTTATAAATTTCATTTCAAAGTTCAACTGGATTGTTGAAAATTCACCATTTTTGGTAGAAAATGTAACTAATTGGTTGAAAATTGAACAATTTGGGTACAAAATTTAGTATGTTTGGTAAAAAATTCATTTTTTTAGAAAAATATTTGAAAGAAATTAATTTTCAACCAAATAGTTAAATTTTAAACTAAAAATTATCAAATTTTAGCCAAAAATGGAATAGTTGGATTTCCAGTAAGAAAAAATTCATGCCTAAAAAACAAAATTTTTAACAAAACAGTTGAATTTTCAGTTGCGAAAAAATTATTTTTAACGAAAAAAGAGCGAATTTTCAACGAAATAGTAGAATTTTCAACTAAAAATTATCAAGTTTTAGCCACAAATTGAATAGTTCAATTTTCATATAAAAAAATTAATTTTTAACCAAAAGCGAGCGAATTTTCAAATAAAAATTATCAAGTTTTAGCCAAAAATGGAATAGTTGAATTTTCAGTAAGAAAAAACTAATGCTTAAACAAGTTTTTTTTAACAAAATGGTTGAATTTTCAGTTAAAAAATTAATTTTTAACTAAAAAGCAGCGAATTTTCAATCAAATAGTCAAAATTTCAACTAAAAATGATCAAGTTTTAGCCTAAAATTAAATAGTTGAATTTTCAGTCAGAAAAAACTAATGCTAGAACGAAATTTTTTCTAACAAAATAGTTAAATTTTCAGTTAAAAAATTAATTATTAACCAAAAAAGAGCGAATTTTCAACGAAATAGTCGAATTTTCAATTAAAAATTATCACGTTTCAGCAAAAAATTGAATAGTTGAATTTTCAGTCAGAAAAAACTAATGCTAGAACGAAATTTTTTTCAACAAAACAGTTGAATTTTCAGTTGCAAAAAAAATTATTTTTAACGAAAAAAGAGCGAATTTTCAAGGAAATAGTAGAATTTTCAACTAAAAATTATCAAGTTTTAGCCACAAAAGGAATAGTTCAATTTTCATATAAAAAAATTAATTTTTAACCAAAAAAGAGCAAATTTTCAATTAAAAATTATCAAGTTTTAGCCAAAAATGGAATAGTTGAATTTTCAGTCAGAAAAAACTAATGCTAGAACGAAATTTGGTTAAAAAAAATAGTTGAATTTTCAGTTAAAAAATTAATTTTCAACCAAAAAAGAGCAAATTTTCAACAAAATAGTTGAATTTTCAACTAAAAATTATCAAGTTTCAGCCAAAAATTGAATAGTTGAATTTTCAGATAAAAAAATTAATTTTTAACCAAAAAAGAGCGAATTTTCAACGAAATAGTTAAAATTTCAACTAAAAATGATCAAGTTTCAGCCTAAAATTGAATAGTTGAATTTTCAGTCAGAAAAGATTAATGCTAGAACGAAATTTTGTTCAACAAAACAGTTGAATTTACAGTTGCAAAAAAATGATTTTTAACGAAAAAAGAGCGAATTTTCAAGGAAATAGTAGAATTTTCAACTAAAAATTATCAAGTTTTAGCCAAAATAGGAATAGTTCAATTTTCATATAAAAAAATTAATTTTTAACCAAAAAAGAGCAAATTTTCAATTAAAAATTATCAAG
>JAABKJ010002717.1:596-27316 GCA_011634705.1 Andricus grossulariae
TTTTCAGTTCGAAAAATTAATTTCTAACTAAAAAAATGAATTTTCAATTAAAAATATAATAAGTGACATTTCAAGCAAAAAGGATTTAAATTTAAAATAAAAAACAGTCGACTTTAACCAATAAGGTCGAAATGTCATTAAAATACTTGAATCCTGAACTAAAACGAATTAATTTTTAATCTAATAGTTGCATTTTTAAGAAAAAAATCGATTTTCTACAAATAAGAAACAAACTTTTAACCAAATACATCAATTTTTTACTAAATATTATAAATTTTCAACCAAAAATGAAATATTCAAATTTTTATTCCAAAAAATTAGTTTTTATATAAAAACGAAACGAATTTTTAAGAAAATAGTTGAATTATTATACGGAAAATATAAACTTAAAAAAAAAAATTGATTTTTAACCGAACAGCTGTATTTTCAAGCAAATAGTTACATTTTTATTTAAAAAAAAACATATTTTTTCAACCAAAATAGAAACAAATTTTTAACGAAATGGTTGAATTTTGAACCGGAAAATATTAATTTTCAACAAAAAAGTTAATTTTCAACCAAATATTTGAATTTTTGACTAAGTAGTTAAATTTTCACTTACAACGATTAATTTTTGACCCAAAAAGATGAATTTTCAGCAAGAAATGTTAAAGCTGATATTTCACCCGAAAAATAATTTAAAGTCAAGAACAATAGAATTTTAAAAAAAAATTAAATCCTCAGCTGAAATGGATAAATGTTTAACCAAAAAGTTACCTTGTTAACCAAGAAAAATTTTTTTCAGCAAGAAAAGACGAATTTTGAAGAATATACATGAATTTTCTACTATAAATGATGAATTTTCAACCAAAAGTGAAATAGTTGAATTTTAAGCAGAAAAAAAAAAAAAATTTTCACAAAACAGTTAAATTTTCAACCGACTAATAATCATTTTTGACAAAAAAGTTACTTTTAGTCAAAAGAGTTTAATTTTTAACCAAATTGTTAAATTTTATTTCAAGACATTAACTTCTAACTTAAAAAGGTGAATTACCAACAAAAAATGTAACAGGTGATATTTCAACCAAAAAGTATATTATTTCAAAATCAAAAACAGTTGAATTCATCCAATAAAGTTCATATTTTATTAAAAAACTTCAATCCTGAACTAAAACAAATTAATTTTCAATCCAATAGTTGCATTGTTGAGCAAAAAATGGACTTTCTACAAATAAAACACAAATTTTCAACAAAATACATATATTTTCAACAAGCAGAATTATTTTTCTACCAAAAAGACGAATTTCTAACAAAATATATTAATTTGCAACCAGAAATGATACATTTTTAACTAAACATGAAATAGTTAAATTTTTTATTTGAGGAAATGAATTTTCGAGTAAAAACATGACATATTTTGAACAAAATACTTGAATTTTCTACCAGATTGTTGAACTTTTTCACCAAAATTAAGAATTTTCTAAAAAACAGTTGAACTTGAAGAAAAGTTTATTTTCAATCGAAACAGTTTAATTTTCAAACAGACACACTTAAACAAAAAAGATTTAATCTTTACAAAAAGAAGTTAACCTCTAAGTCAAAAAAGAAAAAAAGTGTTAATCAAATTGTTGAATTTCAAGCTAAAAATACCAATTTCGAACAAATCGTTCAATTTTGAATACAAAAGGATGACTTTTTTACGAAATTGTTAAATTTTTAACAAATTATCTTATATAAGAAATGATTCTGCCCCCCCCCTCAATGTGAGACAGAATAAATAAATCGTTGACCCCCCCCCACGAAATTTCTTTACTCTCGACCGATAAAAATTGCACACCAATACTCTAATTTTTCACACAGAATCATTTCTAGTGACCTTTGAGGAAATTGCAGAAATGTGCATTTAGATGATTCAGAATGCGTATAAAAAAGGTAATATTATATGTTTTACCAATCTAAAGAGACTTTCCATCTCAGGCGGAAAAGTCTAATCTTCCAGATACAAAAACGATCAAAGAAATTATAGTACCCTCGCTGCGAATTAGATATCCAATATCTAATCATTAGACGGTTTCATAGAAATGATAGAAAATCTTTATAATCATTAACCTTAATGGATATAATAAATGCAATCATCTTTAGAGCGAATACAGCTAAGATTATAGGCTGATTTCCTATATTTGAATTATTAATTCTGCCTTATTTTAATACAAATACTGCTACTTTCTTTTACGTTATTAGTGAAAATTACATTTTAGCACAAGTGTTGAAATACTTTACTCTCCATACCTCAGTCTAAGATATTTACATGTCAATTGAGTAATTTGGTAAATCAGGATTTACCCTCCATATCGCGATTAAAGATATTTACACATGAATACATTGATTTCATAATTTAAATCTAGCTGGATTTACCCTTTATATCGCTTTCAAAAATCAATCAATCGATCAAAAAACCATCAATGAAATAATCTTTATAATTCAAGCTTTACCCTCCATATCGCAGTCAAAGATGTTTAGAGATTAATACAAGAATCTGTGCAATCCCATCTTTTCCTCAATATCACAATCTATGATGTTTAAATATCAATGGAAGCATGTAAACAATCTAGGCTTTACTCTCCATATCATGATCGAAAATCACACCAATGATAGAATTTGTACAATCTACGCTTTACCCTCAATATCGCGGTCAAAGATATTTACACATGAATAATTAATTTTTGATACTAAAGTCATTACTCTCCATATTGCGGTTAAAGAAGCTTGCAGATCAATAGAAGAATATGTACAATCCGGTCTTCATCCTTCATGTCACGACATAAGATGTTCAAATATCAATTAAATGAATTTGTACGATCTAGGCTTTACCCTCCATATCAGGGTATAAGATGTTTACACATCCATAAATAACCTTGTACAATCTATGTTTTAGCCTTGATATCGCAGTAAAATTTTTTTATACATCAATTGATAAATTTCAACACTTCAGGATTTACTCTCCATATCGCGGTCTAAGATACTTAAAGACGCAAATGAAATATGTTTACATATCCATACATCAATTTGCGAATTCCATAATTTACACTCAATATCGCAATAAAAAATATTGACTAATTAATAAAATAATCAGTACAATCTAGATTTAACTCTTCATATTGCGGTCAAAGATGCTTACAGATTTATAAAAGAATCCGTAATATCGAGGCTTTACCCTTCATTACGGCCTTAGATGTTAAAGTATCAATAACAGAATCTGTTGAATTCAGGCTTAACCCTCCATCACGTCCTAAGATATTCAAATATCAATAACAGAATTAGCAAAATCCAGGCTTTACTCTCCATATCATCATC
Source organism: Andricus grossulariae (assembly GCA_011634705.1). NCBI lineage: Eukaryota > Metazoa > Arthropoda > Insecta > Hymenoptera > Cynipidae > Andricus > Andricus grossulariae. Next base: position 3,930 of record JAABKJ010002717.1, read on the forward strand.
AGAGATGTTCAAACATCAATGAAAGGATTTAGGCAATATATGCTTTACCCTTAGTATCGCGTTCAAAGATGTTTGCATGTCAAATAAGGAATTTTAACACTCCAGGCTTTACTCTCCATATCGCGGACTAAGATGTTTACAGATCAATACAAGAATCTGTACAATCTAGACTTTACCCACCATATCGCGGCCTAGGATGTTCCAATATCAATGAAAAAATATATACAATCCAGGCTTTACCCTCCATATTATGGTATATTATGTTGAAACATCAATAAAAAAATCTTCAAATATCAATAACAAATTCCGTAAAATACAAGCTTTACTCTCCATATGATGGTCTGAGATGTTTAAATATCGATGAAAGAATTTTCACAAACTATGCTTCGCCTTAATATCGCGCTCAAAGATGTTTACACATAAATTATAACTTTTGATACTACAGTCTTTATTCTCCATATCGCTGTCAAAGATGTTTACAGATCAATATAAGATTATGTGAAATCCATGCTTTAGATTCCGTTACGGCCAAAGATGTTCAAATATCAATCACAAAATCTATAAAATACCGGCTTTACCCTCCATATAACGATCTAAGATGTTCAAAAATCAATACCAGAATCGATATAGTCCAGTTTTTACCCTCCATATTATGGTATGAAATCTTTACACGTCAATAAAAGAATCTGTACAATCTACGATTTAGCCTCAATATCACGCTCAAAGATTTTTACTTATCAATTAATGAATTTCAACACTCTAAGCATTACTCTCCATATCGCGGTCAAAGGTGTTCACAGATCAATACGAGATTCTGTGCAATCCATGCTTTATACTCCATTACGGCCTATGATCTTCAAATATGATACAAACTCTGCACAATACAAACTTTACTCTCCATATCATGATCTATGATGTTCAAATATCAAGAAAAAAATATGTACAATCCATACTTCACGCTCCATATAACGATCTAAGATATTCAAATATCAATAACAGAATCGATACGATACATGATTTACTCTCCATATTATGGTATAAAATGTTGACACATCAATAAAAGGATCTGTATAATCTATTATTTACCCTCAATATCGCGGTGAAAGAGGTGTACGCATCAATTAATGAATTTCAACACTCCAAACTTTACTCTCCATATCGCGGTCAAATATATGTAAACACGCATCAACAAAAAAATGTACACAATCCAGGCTTTACCCTTCATATTGTAATCAAATATGTTTACAGATCTATAGAGAAATTGCAAAATTTATAATTCACCCACCACATCGCAATTAAAGAATGTTTACACGTCAAAAAAAACAATAAATACAGCCTAGGCTTTACTTTCCATATCGCGGTCAAGGATGCTAACAGATCAATAGAAGAGTCCGTACAATCCAGGTTTTAGCCTCCATTACGGCCTAAGATGTTTGAATAACATTAGTTAAATCTGTACAATACAGGCTTTACTCTCCATATCATGGTCCAAGATGTTCAAATAGCAATGAAAGAATTTGCGCAATCTATGATTTGCCCTAATATCGCGTTCAATGATGTGAACACATCAACTAAGGAATTTCAGCACTCCAGGCTTTAATCTCCATATCGCCTACTCAGATGTTTACACATGAATACAAGAATCTGTTCAATCCAGACTTTACCCTCCATATCGCAACCTAAGATGTTCAAATATCAATTACAGAATGTGTGAAATCCAGGCTTCACCCTCCATATAACAGCCTAAGATGTTCAAACATCAATAACAGAATATGTACAATCCAGGATTTACTCTTCATATAACGACCTGAGATGTTCAAATGACAATAAAAGAATCTATACAATCCAGGCTTTGCTCTCCATATCATGGTCTAAGATGTTGATACGCCAATAACAGAATCTGTACAATCTATGATTTACCCTCAATAACGCGGTGAAAGATGTTTACGCATCAATTAATGAATTTCAACACTCCAAGCTTTACTCCCCATATCGCGGTCAAAAATATATAAGCACGCTTCAATAAAACAATTTGCACAATCCAGGCTTTACCCTCCATATCGTAATCAAAGATGTTTACATATCAATAGAAGAAATGCACAATTCATAATTTACCCTCCATATCGCAATTAAAAAATGTTTATACGTCAATAAAATAATCAGTACTAGTAGTACTAGTACTAGTACCAGTAGTAATATTAGCGGCCTGAGACGTTTACACATAAAAATGTCAAATTTAGGAAAATGTATGTCAAGTTAGTCAGAGACGAATCCTTGGTCAATGACAGAGCCTTAAAGGATCTTCGAAGTTGCAATAAGTAAGGAAAAAATACCGCTACGTGGGTAGGAAATTGGTTTTGACCCTCGGGGCCTGATACTTCCTTCTTCCGAGGCAATTATCATGACTAGACATGCCAGTTACTCAGAGGCAGGTGTCTGCGAGATGGGAAGATCCAGCCTTGATCCTTCTCCAACGTCTTGCCCCTGCCAATCCTCATCCAGACTCCTCTCTCTGAGCAGTGAAAGCGCATTCTCTTGATTCGGAGGCCTCGGTTCTTAAACTCGTTTACGCGTAACCTTCCTTATACATCTGGTCACGTCGCGTAACGCATTACGAGGTCACTCGAATGCGTGGCAAGGTTACGTTTTGATCTCTCGACGTAGATCTGAAGAACCTCAGGATCAACGATCTTCCAAAGAGCCGGGTCAAGTTCATCTCATAATGCACCTGCCAGGTTCACATTTTTTCATGTCCGTATTCATTTCTCTGAAACGTTTCACAAGGTTAGGTTGAAAATGACAACAACAATCAGATTAATTAAAAAATAAGGAATAAGTGTCAATCAAATCCTAATTATATATCGCTAAGATTTAAATTAGATTGAAATTTCTTCTCTAACCCACGTACCTTTACCTTACTGTCCTACCCTATCCTATATTATCCTACTTCAAACAATTTTACCCTGTACTATTCTATCCTGTCATATCCTATCCTGTCCTATTCTATTCTATCCAATCTAATTCTATCCTATCCTATCATGTCCCATCCTATCATACCCTATCATTGCCTGTCCCATTTTATTCTATCTAATCTAATCCTATCCAGTCATATCCAATCCTAGCCTATCTTATCCTATCATATTCCATCGTATCCTATCCTGTCATAACCTGTCCTATCCTGTCTAGTTATGAACTGTCATATCCTTTTCTTTCCTATAATATTCTACCCAATTTTTTCCTATCCTATCCTGCCTTATCCTATCCTATTCTATTCTATCCTGTCCAATCCTATTCTATCCTACCATATCTTATCCTATCCTAGCCTATCATACCCTGTCCTACACTGACAAGTTCTGTACTCTCTTATCCTATCCTATGCTATCCTATCCTGTTCTATAATTTCATATCCTATCCCATTCTATTCTACCCAATCTTATCATATCTGATCCTATCACATTCTATTCTATCATATCCTATTCTTTCCTACCCTATCATATCCTATCCTATAATATCCTATCCTACCATATCATATCCTATCCTATCATATCCTATAATATCCTGTCTTATCCTATCATATCCTATCCTAGCATGTCCTATCCTATTATATCCCGTTCTATCCTACCCAATTATATCCTATCCTATCATATCCCATCCTGTCCTACCCTATCATACCCAGTCCTATCCTTTCATAGTGTGTACTGTCTTATCCTATCTTATCCTATCCTATAATTTCCTGTCCTATTCTATCCTATCTAATATAATCTAGCCCTATCCTATCTTATCCAACCTCATCATATCTTATATTATATCTTATTATATCCTACCCTGTCATAACCTGACCTATCTTGTCATATTATGTACTGTCATATCCTTTTATATCCCATAATACTCTACCCTATTCTTGCCTATCCTATCCTACCCCATCCTATCCTATTCTATTCTATGCTGTCCAATCCTATTCTATCCTACCATATCATATCCTGTCCTATCATATCCCATCTTATCATACCCTATCATACCCAGTCCTATCCTGTCATGGTTTGTACTGTCTTATCCTATCCTATCCTATGCTATCATATTCTATCCTATCCTATTAGGAGCCGTGCATAAATTACGTGAAGTTTTTTTCTTAAATTTTTAACCATGTACCTCCCTTTAATAGAGTCCGTATGTTTTGATCCCCCCCCCCCCTATTTCACGTAATTTTTGCCTAATAATTTTTTTGTGTGTATTTAGTCATTATTGTTCTTCATGAATGAGCAAATTAGTTTAAAAAACGGTTTTCATTTTTTATTGAATAAAGTTGAATTGAACCAAAAAAGACAAATTTTCAACAAAATAGTTGAATCGTCAGCTAAACCAGATTTTCAAACAACAGTTGTATTTTTAACCCAGAATGATGGCATTTGAACCAAACAAGATCAATTTTTAAATAAAAAAAAAGAATATGCATCCCGAGGTGAATTTTCAACCAAGAAAGAATTTTCAGTAAATAATGAGAAAAGAAATCATGTTGAATTTTCTAGCCAAAAGACAAGATTTCTATAAAAAATTAAAAGTTTGAAGTAGAAAATATGAATTTTTAGGAAAAAAGTTTATTTTCAAGAAAATATTCAAATATTCAACCAAATAGTTGAATCTTCAACCAAGTACATAGTTTTTTATATGAGAATCGTTATTTTTGAGAACAACAACAAAAATACAACAAAATGCAATGGATGATATTTTTACAACAAAAAATATTTTTTAGTTCAATCAGAAACAGTTGAATTTAACCAAGAAAGACGAATTTTTAACCAGAAGCATGAATTTTGAACTAAAAATATTAATTTCCTACTGAAAGCGATACATTTTTCATAAAAGATTGAATAGTTGAATTTTAAGTTACAAAAATTATTTTGCAACTGAAAAATAAAAACGAATTTTCAATAAAATATTTAAGTTTGACAAACAAGGAAATAACTTTTTAAATAAAGTGATGAATCTTCAACTAAAAATATTACTTTTAACCAAGTAGTTCAAACTGTGATTGTATAGTTTAATTTTCTACCAAAGTATTTAATTTGCAAAAAAAATGTGTGAATTATCCTTCGAACATCCGTAAAATGTGAATTTTCACAAAAAAAATCAGTTTTAACTGAAATAGATCAATTTCTAATAATATAGTTGCATTTTTAGCAAAAAGGATGAAATTTCTATTAAAAGATAAATTTTCGCTGAAAAATTCAATTGATTTCTCAATTAAAAAAATTCATTTTCAATTAAAAAACTACTATTTAACCAAAAAATTTATTTTTAAACAAAAATATAAATTTTCAACGAAAATAATTAATTTTTCACCAAACGAGATAATTTTTAATAAAAACGTGAACTTTCAACTGAATATTGGAATTTTTTAAGGAATTTCCAACCAAATAGTTGAATTTTCGACTAAACAATATCAATTTGCAACAAAAAATGGAAAAATTGAATGTCCAATTCAAAAACTAAGTTTCAACAAAAAAAAAGACCAATTTTCAACAGGATACTTTAATTTCCAACTAAATAAATAAAGTTTTAACTAATATCATAAATCTTTAACTGAAAAAATTAATTTTCAACAAATTAATTCAATTTTCGAGCAAATGGTTAACATTTTTACGACATTGTTGAATTTTTAAGTTGAAAGTACCATTTTTCTTCAAAACAGATGAATTTTCAACCCCAAAATATGAGTTTTCAACAAAAATGTTAATTTTCAACCTAAACCGGTTAATTAAATTCTGATGGATTATAGACCATGCTTCTGAACTTTTTAAAAACATGAATTTGAAATGGTACAAACTTTGTGAAAAATTAATTGCAGATTTTCTAGCACTTTTTCACATTTCTAGGTCATAAATTCTATGAGAACATGTAAACATTTTGCAAAAAAAAAAGAAAAAAAAAAGATAATAATACTTCTTTATTATGTTTTTTTTAGGCAAAAAATTTTTTTTTTGCGAAACAGGGCGGATATGTATGCGAGTTTTTTCGTTCCTTACACCTATTTCAGCAATACTTTTTTTGAGACATAAGTTCTATTATACACTTTTACGCGGATACTTCATGTTTTTATCAATAAAAATATAATTTTCTTTTGGGAAAATAATGCGGGTGAAATATGTTCTGAAAGAATTATTTATTTTCTGTATACCAAACAATATATAATTATATATTGTTTGGTTAATTATTCTCCAACATACTCGACATGGTTTCAACTTTTTCCGATATGCTGATCACATGTTGCACTTTTATTTCAGTAAGTCCTAAAAAGCAAACTGCCATTAATTTTACTATTTATTCATTTTGCTTAAAAATGTTAGAAAGTTAGCAGCACTATCTTACATCGATAAATAATTTCAATTGTTCACAATGAAATAAATAAAATTATAAAAATATATCTAAAGACCAAAGGTTATCGGGCATCTTATTGATGAGAAGGTTTTCAATTAATCGTTTTGTCTCATTATTGGTTTTAAAATCAATTCCGAAATACTTTTCCACATAGGAAGAAAATTCATTGAAATTTAATTTTTTTGTTCACTTTTGTATCATTATCTTATCTACAATTTCTCCTTTGTGAATGTATGTTAATTTTATGAATGTATCATTATCACAGAAAATGGCCTAGAACTCAATATCCACATAACTTGGGTGTATATGATAATTAATTCCAAAACAGTAGAATGCTTTTATAGTAGAAATTAATCCTTCTACTGCTCATGTTGGAACTTCAAACAATTGCATCAGAGAAGTAAAAGTACAATAGAATTTCATCAGCTCTCTGACACTTTTATTCCTGTAATAAATTTTATTCTATTTAAAATCCCCGTACTAATCAAGGAATAAAACAAGCAACACGCAAAATTTTCTACTAATTGATTAAGTTTGCAAATTAAATGATCAATTCCATTATTTTTTATCTAGTTATTTTAAATATGCATACGCAATAAGGAATTTAAATAGTGAACCACTCTGCGCGAAGAATCTTGGCATTTGAAAATATTTTTAAAAGTATGCAGAATAACTTCTTATAATATATACAATCAATAATCTTTATGCAAGTCAATTATGAGCAACAGTTGTTCTAATAATATCCTTGCGTCATGCAGTGTAAGATAATTAGCGGAATAAAATGAAATTTGTGATAAATACCGGAAGTTCTTTCCGGGGAAGAAAAATAAATATGAAATTTAAACTTTCATTTGCGATCGAGGCACAGCGTCGTTGTGACTTTAATTGAATCAAGAGCTATCATTGCATCTCTATTACTACGTAAATACCACTCCCACATTTCTAAATCCATTGACATTCCAGAACACTGTTGGCAGAATGTCATATTCTTTTGTCAAGATCACAAGAGAAAGGAAGATGCAGAAGTTATATGGGGCAAATAAATTGAATCAGTACTCATGAAGAAATCCTATCAAAAGTGTTGTAACGACATGTCGCGAAAATCTGGTAATCATTGTTGATTAAATTAGCTGATGTTGATTGATGTTGATTAGGTAAGAATTTAATTAGGTGTTGGATTTTGTTGGTATAATGGTCTAATAACAATCCTTTGAAAGAACCCATCTGTGTAGCTTGTTAGTTTAACTGCTGTAGCTTCTTCCAACCGTGCTGTATGATTAGCATCAGATCATAAAACACGGTCAGCAGAAGATACAGAAATGGAACACACCATACAGGTAGGTTCTTTGAAGGGATTGTTATTGGATCAGTATACCAACCAAATAAGCATCTTCTAATTGAATTCTCACACAGTAAACATCAATTAATATCAGCTAATCATATAACATGATCGAAAGAAGATACAACAATGGAAGAAACAAACCATACATATGAATTTTTTCAAAGGATTGTCATTGGACCAGTATACCAACTAAACCAAAAATCTTCTTATTAAATTATTAACTGGTTAGCATCAATCAAAATCAGCTAATCATGCAACACGGTTAGAAGAAGATACAACAATGGGTCAAACAAACTATACGGATGTTTTCTTTTGAAGGATCATTATTGAAATAGTATACCAAACAAATCAAACATCTTCTAATTTTTGTTGAAAAACTGACTGGCTTTTTATTACTTGAAGTTTTTTTATATCTCAAGTTCAAAAGTTATGCTCTGGTTTCAGACTTGATATAATAATGCAAAAACAAGCCACTACTCATAGAGAAATCCTATTTAAGAAATAAATGTAACATGTTTTGAAAATCTTTCGATCATTGTTGTTTGAATTGGCTGATGTTAAATGATTTTTTTACATAAGAATTCAATTAGATGTTGCATTTTGTTCGTATAATGGTCTTATAATAATACTTTAAAAGGACCCATCTGTATAGCTTGTTTGTTCCACTGTTGTATCTTCTACCATCCGTGCTGTATGATTAGCATTAGTTCGTACAAAACGGTTGGCAGAAGATACAGAAATGTAACAAACCATGCAGGTAGGTTCTTTAAAGGGATTGTTATTGAACCAGTATACCAACAAAATAAACATCTTCTGATTAAATTCTCACCTAGTCAACATCAATTAATATCAGCTAATCATATAACATGGTTGAAAGAAGATATAACAATGGAATAAACAAATCATACATATGAATTTTCTCAAAGGATTGTTATTGGACCATTATACCAACAAAACATAGAATCTTCTTAATCAATTATTATCTGGTTAGCATGAATTCACATCAGCTAATCATGCAACACGGTTGGAATAAAATACAAGAATAAATGAAACAAACTATACAGATTCATTCTTTCGAAGGATTGTTATTGAAATAGAACATCTACCAAATCAAACATCTTCTAATTTTTGGTGAACATCTGACTGGCTTTTTATTGCTTGAAGTTGTTTAATATCTCAAACACAATAGTTACGCTCTAGTTGTAGACTCAATACAGCAAAATTAAAGCAAATGACTGCTCATAAAGAAATCCTATTCAAAAAATAGATGTAACATGTCTCGAAAATCTTGCGATCATTATTGTTTAAATTAGCTGATGTTAATAGCTTTGACCAGGTAAGAAAATAATTAAGAGATGCTGGATTTTGTTGTATTGCTGTATCTTCTTTCAATTGTGTTGTATGATTAGCATTAGATCATATAACACGTTTGGAATAACATACAATAATGAAACAAACAATTTATACAGATGGGTTCTTTCGAAGGATTGTTATCGGCCCAGTATGCCAACAAAATACATTATCTTCTAATTTTTGTTAAGAACCTGACTAGCTTTTCTTACTCGAAGTTGTTTCATATCTTAAATTTGAAATCTTGAAAATAAAATCTGCAAATGAAGGGTTGCGGTACAGAACAAGATAACCAAAATTTTGATCAAAAATGGATATATTGCATAACACAACCTGAAAAATCAATTATACATTGTTGTACATGGATTTTTGGAAATTTCCATTTATTGATACAATAATTTTCTTTGAACAATTGAAAATATTCAATTTAGTGAAAATTTAAACTCAGTAATAACTTTTTCATCCTTTTAGTTTTTTATTTTTGCTAATAATTGAAAATTCGTTTTCAAATCGCTATCTAAAGCAGATTTTGAAAACTCATGAAATGTTATTTTCAATGGTCAGAGTCAATTTTTGGCTAACTTTTTAACATCAAACTTTATTTACCCGTTTCCAGAAACTTAATATCCGAAAACTATGATTTTATTTCATTTTTAAACTGAATATTATATTTTTGGTTGCAATGCGCAGTGGAGCATATTCCAATTTTAGATTAGCTTTACTTTGATGTTTTCAAATTCCACATTCATTTTCTCGAATTTAGAAAATTTTCTTTTTTCAAAATTTGTTGGCCTCAATTTAAGAAAACTGCGGCTCAAGATTTGTCTGATCCTTCAATAGAGATTGTTTGAAAAATTAACATTATGTTGGTTATCTAGTTCTGTGCTTTCATCCTTCAAATATTACATAAATTTTTTGATTTTAAAGAATAAAATTTTTTCAATCATTCACGTTTTACGGTGTTATTAGGGTTTCTTTACCATCTTAAGTTTTCGAAACAAATTTAATTGGATTTTGAAGGTTTATCATTTTTGAATAAATTGTAGGTTATAATTTGGACTTTGGAATTGAACTTTGAATTTTAGTTTTGGATTATTCCGTCTTTTTCAAGGAATGTTGGTATTTTTAACAAAAAGAAAATATTTCAAAGAAGATTCGCATATTTGAACAATTTTAGGTTCTGTTAGCATTTTACACCCAAAATTGGTTTACAAAAAATCATTATAGTTCGAACAAGATTTGCAAATTTGTAACAGTTTCAGACTATGTTCACATTTCTCACAGAAAATCGGTTAGTTGGAACAACAATCATTAGATTTCAAAGAATATTTAAAATTTTTTACCAACATTAGGTTATGCTTGTGTGTTGGACCTAAAATTTGTATTTTTGATTAAAAAACAAAAAGATTTAAAGTCAATGATTTTTATTTAAATAATGAAACTTGTATAATTTTTGACAATTTCGGATTGTGTTAGTGTTTTTCGTCAAAAATCTTAATTTGTATTGAAAAATCTTTAGTTTTTAAAGAAGATCCATGATTTTTCAACAACGTTAGATCAAGTTGGCATTTTACCGTCAAAATTGGAATTTCCAAAGAAAAATGGTGATATTTTGAACAAAATCTAGAATCTTTCAACAATTTTAGAGTATATTAGTCTTTTTATCAGAAATGGGTATTTTTAATCGAAAAATTATACTTCAACGAATATTCACAGCTTTTTAAGAATTTAAGGTTATGCTGGAGTATTAGATCGAAAATTTGTGTTCTTAAACAAAAAATCTTGTGCTTGGAATCCAATAGTTGTTTGTCATATCCAAAAATCGTTACGTTTCAGGAAAGATTAATAATCTTGGAAATTCGAAATAAAAAAATTCGCATTTCCAAACAAAAATCATTATAATTTTGATATAATTTAGATTCTTCAATCATTTTGTATTATTTGAGTGTCTTTCGTATAAAATTGCTACTGTTAATAAAAAATCAATAAATGGTTTGATCAGCTATATATTGTACAAAAATAATATATATTTATCCTGAAGTTATTGCTTGAGTGAAAAAAAAACAATAACCATACGCATCCCATTTCATAATAATTTTAGACTTTTATTGATGAAACACTACGGCGTGCTACCACATTTTATTGACAATAATTAACATTCTTGCCCCTTTCCAAGTTAAGCATCACACATTTTTCCTTATCATGATTAGTTGAAGTTTCCCTTCTATTGGTTCTTCATTATTTTCTTTTCAAATTGAGCATCAGTCAGAAGAAAATAGAATTTCCTGAAATCTTTGACTATAAAGCGTTTCTCGCCTCGAGTCACGCCTTCACAATTAATTTTCTACTCCAAGCTTGAACGCCACTTCCGCCTTTTTCCCATATCTCTGAGTCCCAACTCATCTTACTCTGTTTCTTTGTTTCAGCTTTCTTCACTTATTTCTACTAATTTGAAATTTCCAAGAAATGCCATGATTTAGTCGGATGTCGAGGTCGGATTACCATGTTCCAGCAATCTCACTGACCGGAAGAAATATGGATGTCCTCGATAATTCGAAAAAAAAACTTCGCAATTCTAATTTTGCGGAGACAGGGGGTGAATTTTGCTAAGAAGATAGAACTATTACTGCGCTTGCGAAAGTAAATCAATTCGAAATCCTCAAATCTGGCATGTACTTTTACTATAATATTCCCATAAATTATTAGGAAAGTTTTGGAAAATTACTTCTTATAATCTGTTCGTTCGAGTGCAAGTAAAGATATAACAATTTTTATTTAGAACCTGTGTTTTACGCTGCCAAGCAAAGGAACGAATAAATATACTAAATAGGTGCGATGGACGCATGCGACCGGAGTCATTAATGTAATATTTATTACTATGTAAAATGTAGACTCGTTGCTACTTAGGAAAATAATTATGACTACAGAGATCAGCGTGCACCAAAGAATCGACAAGGTCGATTGTGCACGCAGTATCTTACCTAGGAGGCCTTTCTCCCACGTGTGAATAATTTTTAACTATGAAGTTCTTACGTTAATGTAAATACTGTGTAAAATATTCGACGATTATTTCCTTATACGCAAGGTACACCGAATAAATATATCCTAATGCATTCAATATCAAAATTTGTTCCATATTCACTCCTGCATTGTTCATAGAAAAGAATATTTTTTAGAAATGCTCTGAACTCGAAAAACTCTATTCAAGAAATTTCATTTTTAGATCTGCAATAGTTATTCTCTAGCTCAAGACTTGATACTTTGATACAAAAACGAATCACTGCTCATAAAGAAATCCTATTTAAAAAATAGATGTAGCATGTCTCGAAAATCTCGCAATCATTGTTGTTCAAATTAAGTGACGTTAATTGAAGTTGACAAGGTGAGAACTTAATTAGAAGATGTTAGATTTTGTTGGTATTCTGGTCCGATAACAATCCTTCGAAAAAAATCTGGATAGTTTGTTCCATTGTTGTATCTTCTTCCAACCGTGCGGTATGATTAGCATTAGATCATACAAAAAGGTTGGAAGAAGATATAGGAATGAAACAAACTATAGAGGTGTATTCTCTTAATAAATTGTTACTGGACTAGTATGCCACAAAATAAACATCTTTTAATTAATTTCATACCTGGTTAGCATCAATTAGCATCAGCTAGTCATAGAGCACGTTTGGAAGAATATATAACAATGGAACAAACTAAACAGATGGGTTCTTTTGAGGGATTTTCATCAGACCAGTATACCATCAATCTTCTTATTGAATTATCACCTGGTTAGCATCAATCAACATTAGCTGATCAAACTACATGGTTTGAAGAAGATACGACAATGTAACAAACAAACTATACTCATAAATTCTTTTGAAGAATTGTTATTGAAATAGTATACCAACAAAATCCAGCATCTTCTAATTGTAGATAAGAGCCTGACTGGCTTTTTATCACTTGAATTTATTTCATATCTCTAATTCAATAGTTATGCTCAAGTTCGAAACTTGATACAACAATGCAAAAACAAATCATTGCTCATATGAAATCCTATTAAAAAAATAGATGTAACATGTCTCGAAAATCTTCCAATCATTGTTGTTCAAATCAGCTGATGTTGAAGATGTTAGATTTTGTTGGTAAACTGATCCAATAACAATTCTTCGAAAAAAACAATCTGCATAGTTGGTTTTGTTTCACTGGTGTAGCTTCTTTCAACCTTCTTGTATGATTGGCATTAGATCATACAACACGGTTCGAAGAAGATACAGTAATGGAACAAACAATACAAATGGGTTCTTCCACAGAATTGCTGTTGGACCAGTATACCAATAAAATCCAACATATTTTTATCAAATTATCACCTGGTTAGCATCAATTACCATCATCTAATCATACTACACTGTATGAAGAAGCTGCATCAATGCAACAAACAAATTAGGCAGATAAATTCTTCTAAAGGATTGTTATTGAAATAGTATACAAACAAAATCCAACATCTTTCAACTGTTGCTGAAACCTTGACTGGCTTTTTATTACTGGAAGTTCTTTTACATCTCAAATTCAATAGTTATGCTCTAGTTCTAGACCTAATACAACAATGTCAAAACCAATCGCTGCACATTAAGAAATCCTGTTCAAAAAATAGATTTAACATGTCTCGAAAATCTTGCCATCATTGTTGTTGAAATTAGCTGATGTATTTGATGATAATCAAGTGAGAACTTAATTTAAAGATGTTGAATTTTCTTGGTATACTGTTCCTATAACAATCATTTGAAAAAAAACTATCTGTATAGTTTTTTTTATTTTTTTATTGTAGCTTCTTTCGACCGTGTTGTATGATTAGCATTAGATCATACAACACGGTTCGAAGAAAATACAGGAAAGTAACAAACTATACAGATGGCTTCTTTTGAAGAATTGCTGTTAGATCAGTATACCAACAAAATCCAACATATTTTTATTGAATTATCACCTGGTTAGCATCAATTACCATCATCTAATCATACAACACGGTATGAAGAAGCTGCATCAATGGAACAAACAAACTAGGCAGATAAATTCTTCTAAAGGATTGTTATTGAAATAGTATACTAACAAAATGCAACATCTTCTAACTGTTGTTGAGAGACTTTTTTTTTGTTACTTGAAGTTGTTTTATATCTCAAATTTAATATTTAGGCTCTAGTTCTAGACGTAATACAGCAAGTTTAAAACAAATCACTGCTCATACAGAAATCCTATTCAAGAAATAGATGTAACATGTATCGAAAATCTTGCAATCACTGTTGTTGAAATTAGCTGATGTTAATTGATGTTGATCAGGTGAGAACTTAGTTAAATATGTTGAATTTTCTTGGTATTCTTTTCCTATAACAATCCTTGGAAAAAACCAATCTGTATAGTTTGTTTGTTTTTCAGGTGTAGCTTCTTTCAACCGTTTTGTATGATTAGCATTAGATCATACAACACGATTCAAAGAAGATACATCAATGCAACAAAGAAACGATACAGATAAATTCTTCTAAAGGATTGTAATTGAAATAGTATACCAACAAACTTCAACATCTTCTAATTGTTGTTAAAAACCTGACTGGCTTTTTATTACTTGAAGCTGTTTTATATCTCAAATTTAATATTTATGCTCTGGTTAATGACTTGATAAAACAATGCAAAAACAAACGACTGCCCATAAAGAAATACTATCTAAAAGAGAGATGTAACGACATCTTTTGTAAATCTCACAATCATCGTCATTAAAATTAGTTGATGTGAGTTGATCTTGACCAGGTAAGACTTTAATTAGAAGATGCTAGATTTTTTCGGTAGGCTGGTCCAATAAAAATCCTTTAAAAAAACCGATCTGTATAATTTGTTTGTTCCATTATTGCATTTTCTTCCAAACGAGTTGTATGATTGGCATTGAATCATACAACATAGTTAGAAGATGATACCAACAAGATCCAAGACCTTCCACTTAAATTCTTACCTGGTCAACATCAATAAACATTAGCTTATCATTCAATACGGTTGAGAGAAGATATAACATTTGAAGAAACAGACTATATGGGTTCTTTTAAAACATGCTTGCTGAACCAGTATACCAACAAAAGCCAAAACCTTCGAATTTTTGTTGAAACCTGACTGGCTTTTCATTACTTGAAGTTGTTTTATATCCTAAATTTAATAGTTAGGCTTTAGTTCTAGACTTGATACAACAACACAAGAACGAATCACTGCCCATAAAGAAATCGTGTCTAAACCAAAGATGAAACGACATGTGTTGAAAATCTCGCTATCATTGTTGTTGAAATTAGCTGATGTTTATTGATGACGATCAGGTAAGAATTTGATAAGAACATATTGGATGTTGTTGGTATATTGATCCGATAACAATCCTTTGAGAAAACCCATTTGTATTGTTTGTTTCTTCCGTTGTTGTATCTTCTTGCGAGCATATTTTATTATTAGCATTAGATCATACAACACGGTTGGCAGAAGCCACAACAATGGAGCAGACAATGTATACAAATGAGTTCTTTCAAAGGATTATCTTTGGATCAGTATACCACAACATTAATATCTTCTAATTGAATTGTTATCTGGTCAACATCAACTAAAATCAGCTAATCAGACAACACAGGGAAAAGGAGATCCAAGAGTGGAACAAACAAAATATACGGATGGGTTCTTTCAAAGGATTGTTATTGACTAGTATACCAACAAAGTTCAAGATGTTCTTATCAAATTGAGAACTGATTAGCATCAATTAGGATCAGCTAATCATACTAATCATACTACATGGTTTGAAGAAGATACAACAATGCAGCAAACAAACTATGCAGATGCATTATTTTAAAGGATTGTTATAAAAATAGTATACCAACAAAATCAAAAATCTTCTGATTGTTGTTAAAAACCTGATCCAGTTTACGAAATAGATGTAACATGTCTCAAAAACCTTGCAATCATTGTTGTTCAAATCAGCTGATGTTATTTGATGTTCACCAGGTAAAAATGTAATAAGAAGATGTTGGATTTTGTTTATATACTGGCCCACTGAAAATACTTTGAAAGAAACAATCTATATAGTTTGTTTGTTCCATTGTTGTATCTTCTTTCAACCGTGTCGTATGATTAGCATTAGATCATACAATACGGTTGGAAGAAAATACAAAAATGCAAAAAACAAAACATACAGATGGGTCCTTTGAAATGATTGTCATCAGACCGGAACATCAGCGAAATGCAAAATCTTATAATTAAATTGTTACCTGGTCAACATCAAATAACATTAGCTAATAATACAAAACAGGTAAAAGAAGATACATCAATGGAACAAGCAAACTACACAAATGAATTCTTTCCAAGAGTTGCTATCAAACCAGTATACCAACAAATTTTAACTTTTTTTAATTGTTGTTGAGCCAGGACTAGCTTTTTATTACTCGAAATACAATGCAAAAACCAATTAACCACTCTGTATGCATTTTTTGTTTTCTTTTCAATTTCAGTGTGCCTTGCGTACAAATTCTAATCTGAAAAATGCGAAATCTGAGATCTTTCGAGCAAAACTCTCACGGCAATTACACGTACATTTAAATGTATTTATATATTCGTGAACGTGCTTTGTACGAATACTTGCGAAAGTTGCCATGGTCATTCGCACTCGCTCGAGATATTCAGACACAGACGCACTTGCAGCTACCGAGACTCTCTCCTCGTCTTCAAATATGGAGAAATGTCTCAACAGAGACGTAACTTAGCCTTCTTATACCCTTCAATTTTCATTTTATTTCCATACAATAAAAACGAGAATATGGAAAAGGAAATAAAATAAAAATTTCCGAAAGGTTGTTAAACATCGCATGATAAAAACAGGCCTCGAAATCATTTGAGAAGTTTAAAATACAATAAGAAAAATGTAAAGTTCGTTTGATAAAAATTTGGTTGTGATTACTAAAAAATATTGTTGGTGTAACAAGAAAATGTATTTGACTCAAACTAAAATTGTTGTTATGTAGTGAATTAGTAACTATATCTACTTAAGGAATTGGTAATGCTACTACTGAATGAATTGATCAATGTACTGCGAGTTACTATGTTGAACGGTGGTTTTAAATAAATTCAAAAACTGATTTTTTAATGAATAGAATTTTATTGCAATAAAATGACAAATTATTAAGAACATGGACTATTTTTTTCACTGTTGCCTTTCAATTTAAACTATTTTCTTACTCATCAATATTCATCTAAAGCTTACCCATTTTAAGGAAACTAAAAAGACATCAAAAATAATAATATTAGTGACCAAAATCATTTAGCTTGCAATCAATTACTAATTTAAAGTATACTATTTTGAAGTATCACTGAAATTCTTCAAATAGGAATCCCTTCTCTCATTGACTAAACTTTATTTTTTCAGTAATTTGGGAAGAAATGGATTTTTCACAATAACCAAAATAGATGAATTTTCGTATAAAAAGAATAATTATCAACCAAAAAAACTGATTTTTCAACCACATAGTTTGATTTTCAATTTAAAAGGGAAAATTTTCACGTAAAAAAAAGGAATTTCTAACAAAATTGTTAATTTCCATCTATTGAAATAAATTTTCAACTAAAAAAAAAATTTCCAGCCAAAAATTAAGAAGTTAAAATTTCGGATGAAAAATTAAATTTAGAACCAAGTGGCTCAATATTTATCGAAAGCAATACATTTTTAACTAAAAAGATACAATTTTCAATCAAAAATGGAACAGTCAAATTTTCAGTTAAATAGTGATTTTCAACCAATAAGAGATATATTAAAAAAAAAGTTTAATTTTCAACTAAAAATTATAATTTTCTTTACCAAAAATAGAATAGTTAAACTTTCAGTAACAAAACATTTTAACTAAAAAACGAAGTTTTAACAAAATATTTATATTTTCAACCAAATAAAGGAATTTTTCATCAAAAAGATACATTTTCAAACAAATAATTTTCTACCAAAAAAACGTATTTTCGACTAAAATTTTTTTTTTCACCCGAAAATGATATATTTGAAAAAATTCATTTTCAACAACAACAACAAAATTTTTCCAACAAAAAAAAATTGAATTCTCAAACAAGAAGGATGCTTTGCTACCAAAAAGATGAATTTTCAGCTTTAAGAAAAATTAATTTTTAAATAAAAATTTTAGTATATACTCAAGTTTTCAGATTTAAAAATTAATTTTTAATCGCAAAAAGCAAAGTTCTCACATATTATTGACATTTTCAACCAAATGAAGGAATTTTTAATCAAAAATATGCATTTTCAAACAAATAATTTTCTACCAAAAAGAAGTATTTTAAACTAAAAAAAAAAATTCAACCAAAAATGGTATAGTTAAAAAAATTAATTTTCAACAAAAAGAGAAACATTTTTTCAACAAAAACAACATGAATTTTCAAACAGGAAGAGTAATTTTTCACCAAAAAGATGAATTTTCGGCTTAAAAAAATACATTTTTAAATAAAAAGTTTAGTATATACTCAAATATTCAGTTTAAAAAATTAATTTTTAACCGAAAAAAAACAAAGTTTCAACAAAATATTTGAATTTTCAACCAACTGAATGAATTTTCAACTAAAAGGATGAATTTTCGAAAAAGAATTTTTTAACAAAAAAAGCAGAATTTTTAACAAAAAAAAAAAGAATTTTCAAATACAAAAATTAATTTTTAACGAAAAAAAATTTTTTCAGCAAAAGAAATGAAGAAATGAATTTTGAAATAAAAAAGGTAAATTTGAAAAAAAAAAGAATGGTTGAATATTCATTAAAAGAAATTAATTTTCAACCAAAAAAAAAAACATTATTTCAACCAAAGATATGAACAAATGAATTTTCAACTAAAAAAGATTAATTTGCAGAGAAATTGAATGATTAAAAAAAATTAAGTGAAAAAAAATTAATTTTTAACAGTGAAAAAGAAGAATTTTCAACAATATTGGTGAATTCAAATATTATATGATGAACAAAAAGAAATTTTATAAACAAATTAGTTCTTAAAAGAATTTTTTCTATGATTTGCCATAATTTTACGTTTTTTTTTAAATTATATTGCAAGAAATTTAGATCGAAACAATTCAACTATAAAGAAATTTCTTTTTGATATTATTAATGTTGACATTATGAAAAAATTTAATGAACAAATTCATTATTCAGGCATGTTTCGACAGAAAAATTCATCTTTTTCGATGTCAATTCTTTTAATTAGGTACTTTATGACAATTTTGGCAACTTTTATAATTAGGTGATATATTTTATGATTTTTTTAAGCAAATCTAATGAACAAAAGCATTAATCAGACATTTTTCGACAGAATTTTCAACGGAAGAATTTTTAGCTGAAATGATGAAATCTCTATAAACAAAAATTTCGACGAAAAATTGAAGTTGAATTTTTAGTTAAAAAAATTAATTTTGTACAAAAAAAGAATATTTTTTACAAAATACCTGAATTTAACACCAAATGTTTTCATTTTCAATAGAATTTTCAACCTAATATTTTCATTTTCAACCAAGAAGGTTATATTGCTGCCAGAAAAGACAAACTTTCTGAAAAATAGAGAAATTTCCAACTAAAAAGGATAATTTTTCAACCAAAAATAGGATTGTTTAATTCTTAGTTAGAGGAATAAGTTCTTTAACAAATTGAAATAAATTTTCAACAAAATAGTTCAATTTCCAACCAAGCTGACGAATTTTCAATCAAAAAGATCAAATGTCCATCAAAAGAAAAAATATCGGTAAAACATGGAATAGTTAAATTTCTAGCTAAAAAATTAATTTTAAATAAAGAAAACTAATTTTCCACCTAAAGCGAATGATTTTTAACAAAATATATACATTTTCAACCAAATATTTAATTTTTAATGGAATTTTTAACCAAAAAGTTTAATTTTCGACCAAAAAGACGATTTTTCAACGAAATAGATGAATTTTCAAATAAATTAATCAAGTTTCAACAGAAAATAGACTAGTTAAATTTTCAGTTAGGGAAATAAGGTTTTGAGCAAATAAAATGAATTTTCAACGAAATATTTCAATTTTCAACCAAAAATATGAATTTTCTACCCAAAAATAAAATTTGTATCAAAATTCAGTTTGAAAAGATCAATTTTCGATCAGAACACTCATTTTTAACCTGAGAAAAATTAATTTTCAATAAAAAGACTTATTTTATACTAAAAAATAATCATTTTTAACAAAACACGTGAATTTCGAATGTAATATTTTTTATTTAAATGGAATTTATAACCTAATAGTTGAATTTTCAACCGAAAGGTAATTCAGTCAACAAGAAGATTGATATTCTACCACAAAAGAGAAAGTTTCAACAAAATACAGAAATCTTCAAACAAATAGTTTAATTTTCAACTGAAGAAGATTAATGTTCAAACAAACATGATATAGTTAAATTTCCAGTTGAAAATTTAATTTTCAATACAAAACTAATTTTGAACCAAAAGGATTCATTTTTAATAAAATACATGAATTTTTAATCAAATACTTGAATTTTCAACTGCATAAGATAAATGTTCGACCCAACATGGAATAGACAAATTTTCAGTCAAAAAAATAATTTAAAAATGTCATTAAATCAAAAATCTTGAAATCTTTTGTAATTCCTTGAAATCTTTAAAATTCTCTGAAACCCTTCAGATTTTTTTTCAAAAACTCTCAAATCCTTCATAAATATAAGCCTACAAAATCTTTTCAAAACCCTCTAATCAGTTAAATTCCTTTAAAATTCCTTAAGATTTGTTAAAACCTTTTAAATCTAGACAAATTAAAGAAAATCTTTCGAAACGTTTTTTAAAACCCTTTAAAATTTAGATTTTTGAGATGAAAGATATGTCATTGTAATCAATCAAGCAAAGAAGTTAGAAAATATGTTTAAGTGCGAATTGAAAAAACAGTTACATTAGCGAGCAATTAGAAAAAATAGTATCATTAATGTAATTTTTTTTCAAAATGGTAACAACCCAGGCGGAAATATTATATATATTTCATATAAAGTGTGAAGTATTATACATAATATCTATTTGTTTTATATAAAAAATGTATAAAACAAATGAATGTTATATATAATACTTCACACTATATATAAACTATATATGATATTTCCGCCTGGGAAAGTAATCGCAAAAAAAAAATATGAAAAAGTGTCAATAGTTGCGTGAATCCGAGGCCTGTAAACCCGAAAAGGTATTTGCTATTATGTAAACCTGGAGATCATTATATGATTAAGTAACCAAAATCTTTTTATGTTTTCGTAGTGCGCAGTATATTGTGGATAAAATTGTCTTGCAGTGAATTTTGACACCTCAATCTTCAATTAAACGATTACAAAAGTGGCCAGATTTGGTGTCCCATAAAATAATAATAAAGTGCCACTTTCACCGCGCCTTAGTTACGGCTCTGTATCATAATCCAGGTTTAATGGAGAACAAGTCTTGGACGATTCCCTCAACTCATATAGGAATACAATCTACTTCAGTCGCGTTCCAAGGACGCGTGAACGTAAAACCACGTGTAGCCATTGCATTTGAAATGTAACTTTAATGAGCGAATCAATAACGTCACTTTTGTTGAACAGCTGTTGTGAAAAACTATCATCTTAGATCAATCATGTATGGTAATCCGTTTGTTATTAAAAAAAAAACAATGGGAGAAATTTGACATCTTTTTATTTCACCCAGTGACCTATGCTGGAAGTAGAAGGATTAAAAAAGATTGAAATTGTGGGATAGGAAAGGACAGAACTATTCTATCTTTCTCAAAAGGTCACTTAGCATTTTTAAAACTCGATCTTTTCCTATGCCCAGTATCAATAATTTTATATTTTTTTATCTGCCTTTTGTGACTGAGGACTCTTATCTTTTTCTATCTCTCAGTCTATCTTTTACGAATTAAAATTTGTTTCAATCTCAGAAAGTTTATTAAAAAAATTAATAGATAGATGAGGAATAGAGTAAGATACAGGAAAGGGACTGAAAAAAAAACTTAGATTGACAAAAGAAGTACAGAAAGATGGACGTGGATAGACAAAAGATGAGATGAGATAGCGAAAAGAGTATTGAGAAACACAGACGTGAATTCCGATTAAAAAATACATAGAAAAATATAGACGTTCATGAATGTAGGACACGATGAGACAGGTAAAAAGAGATTTGAAAAAGATAGATGGGAATTTAAATTCACAGAAAAATAGGAAAATATTGATGTGGATAGATGAGGAATAGGGTAAGAATGAGAAAATGAGATTGAAAAAAAAAGAATTTAGATTGACAAAACAAGTAGAAAGAGATGGACGTGGATAGACAAAGGATGAGATAGGATAGAGAAAAGAGTATTGGGATAGACGTGAATTCCGATTGAAAAATGGCTGGAAAAATATAGACGCTTATGAATGTAGGATACGATGAGATAGAGAAAAAGAAATTTAAAAATGATAGATGGGGATTTAGATTGACAAAAAAATAGGAAAAGATTGACCCAGATAGATGAGGAATAGGGTAAGAATGAGAAAAGGAGATTAAAAAAAAAAGAATTCAGATTGACAAAACAAGTAGAAGAAGATGGACGTGGATAGACAAAGAATGAGATGAGATAGAGAAAAGAGTATTGAGAAGGATAGACGTGAATTCCGATTGAAAAATAGATAGAAAAATATAGTCGTTTATGAATGTAGAATGCGACGAGATAGGGAATAAGAGATTTAAAACAGGTAGATGGGAATTTAGATTGACAGAAAAAATAGAAAAAGATTGCCGTGGATAGATGAGGAATAGGGTGAGAATGAGAAAAAGAGATGAAAAAAAGATGGATGGAAATTTAGATTAGCAAAAGAAGTAGAAAAAGATGGACGTGGAAAGACAAAGGATGAGATGAGCTAGAGAAAAAAGTATTGAGAAAGATAGACGTGAATTCCGATTGAAAAATAGATAGAAAAATATAGACGTTTATGAATGTAGGATACGATAAGATGGGGGAAAAGAGATTTAGAAAAAATAGATGGGAATTTAGATTGAAAAAAAAAGAAAAAGATTGACGTGGATAGATGAAGAATAGGGTGAGAATGAGAAAAAGAGATAAAAAAAAAGATGGATGGAAATTTAGATTGAAAAAAGAAGTAGAAAAAGATGGATGTAGATAGACAAAGGATGAGATGGGATAGAGAAAAGAGTATTGAGAAAGATTGACGTTAATTCCGATTAAAAAATAGATAGAAAAATATAGACGTTTATGAATGTAGGATACGATAAGATGGGGGAAAAGAGATTTAGAAAAAATA
>JAABKJ010002718.1:0-27306 GCA_011634705.1 Andricus grossulariae
TCGATATTGTAGATTTCCATTTCATGTGTGGATTTCTCTTCTCGATTCGTTACCTTCTCCGATGATAATACAGATTTCTATTAAATATTGTTATATTATTATTGTAAGCCATTTGTTCAGGGAGAATTATTTTCTTTTTTTCAACTATTTTTATCAGAAGAGGAGAGGAGAGGAGAAGGTAATTTTTTACCAAATAGTTAAATTTCCAAAGAACAGTTTAATTTTAAACCAAATAGTTGATTTTTCAATCAAAAATATGATTTTCCAACGAAAAAGTTCATTTTCAACCTAAAATTTTAATTTTAATGGATTTTAAAGCCAAAAAAACGAACTTCCTACAAAATAATTGAACTTCCGACTCGAAGATATGAATTTGCAACTAAAATGACGAAAGTTCAAACAAAAAGAATGAATTTTTCAAAAAGTAGTTTAATTTTAATTAAGTATTTGATTTTTCAACGTTTCTCTGGATTTTCAACCAAAAAGGGTAAATTTTCAATCCAGAAGATTAATTTCCGACCAAAAAATAAAAATCTTCAACCAAGCACATGAATTTTCAACTATGAAATGAAAATTTTGAATTAAAAAATATCAATTTTCAACCAAAAATGGATTAAATACATGTTCAGATAAAAAAATTAATTGTCAATTAAAAAAAAAAAGAATTTTCAACTAAAATCTTTAAAAAAATAAATTTTCAATGAAGGGTTCGACATTTAACTCAAAAGATGATTTTTTAAAGCAGAAGATTAGTTTTATAAAAATAGAATAGTTAAATTTTCAACCAAAGAAATGGATCTTCAAAAAAAAAAAGTTGACAAAGTAGTTCAACTTTCAACCACGTAGCTGAATTTTTAGCCGAAAAAAGATGATTTTTCAACAAAATTGTTGTATTTTCCACGAAAAATGTGAATTTTCAACAAAAAAGTTCACTTTCCACCCAATAGTTCAATTTTCTACCGAATTGTTAGATTTAAAGCCAAAAGGACGAACGTTCTACAAAATAGTTGAATTTTTAACGCAGAGATATGATTTTTCTACTAAAATTATGAATCTTCAACCAAGAAAATAAATTTTTTTGAAAAGTAATTTAACTTTGAACCAAGTTTTTGATTTTTTTACATTTTTTGTATTATCAACCAAAAAAAAAAACGAATTTTCAACAAGAAAATACCAATTTTCAAACAAAAATGGCTTAGTTAGATGTTTAATTAATTAAATTAATTCTCAATTAAAAAAACGGGCTTTCAACAAAATAGTTAAATTTTCAACTAAAGCGATGAATTTTCAATTAAAATCTTCAATAACAAAAATCATTTTTCAACAAAAGGTTTCAACATTCAACCCAAAAGAAGATGTTTTAAACGAGAAGTTCAATTTTCTAAAAATGGAATAGTTACATGTTTAGCTAAAGAAAATTATTTCAAAAAGAAGGATTTTCAACATATTAGTTGCATTTTTCACTAAAGCAAAGAATTTTCAATTGGAATATCCAGGCAAAAGAATGAATTTTTAACAAAAGGGTTCAACATTCAACCCAAAAAATAATTTTTTTAAAGCAGGAGATTCATTTTCTGAAAATGGAATAGTTACAGTTTCAACGAAAGAAATGGATATTTAAAAATACAAAATTTGAACAAAGTAGTTCATCTTTCAACCAAGTAGGTGAATTTATGACCAAAACATATGACTTTAACAAAATAGTTGAATTTTCAAAAAAAAAGTTCATTTTTAACCTAATAGTTTAATTTTCTACCCAATTGTCGAATTCTAAAGCAAAATGAACAAATTTTCAACAAAATACATGAGTTTTCAACTAGAAACTGTGAATTTTTAATTGAAAGGACGAATCTTCAACCAAAAAGAATAAAAAATAATTTTTTTAAAAGTTGTTTAACTTCAAACCCAGTATTTGATTTTTCAAAATTTTTCAGCCAAAAAGGATGAATTTTTAACCAAGAAGATCACATTTTTACCAAAAGAGACGAATTTTGAATAAAATACATGAATTTTCAACTAGAAAATATGAATTTTCAACCACAAAGACGAATCTTCAACAATAAAAAAAACAACAAAATTAATTTTTTGAAAAGTTGTTTAATTTTAAGCAAAGTATTTGATGTTAGAAAAATTTTCAACCAAAAAGGATACATTTTTAACCAAGAACATTGAATTTTTACAAAAAGAGACGAATTTAAAATAAAATACAGGAATTTTCCACTAGGAAATATGAATTCTTAACTAAAAGGACGAATCTTCAACCAAAAAAAAATATAAATTAATTTTTTTCAAAGTTGTTTAACTTTAAACCAAGTATTTGATTTTTCAACATTTTTCAACCAAAAAGTATGAAGTTTTAACCAGGAAGATCAAATTTTTACCAAAAGAGACGAATTTACAATAGAATACATGCATTTGCAACTAGAAAATGTGAATTTTCAACTAACAGGACGAATCGTCAGCTAAAAAGAAATAAAAATTAATTTTTTTAAAAGTTGTTTTTAAGCCGAGTATTTGATTTTTCAACATTTTTCAACCAAAAAGGACGAATCTTGAAAAAAAATAAAAAATCATTTTTTTAAAAGTTGTTTTAAGGGAAGTATTTGATTTTTCAACATTTCTCAACCAAAAAGGATACATTTTTAACCAAGAACATTAAATTTTCACAAAAAGAGACGAATTTTGAATAAAATACATGAATTTTCAACCACAAGGACGAATCTTCAACCAAAAAAAAAATTAATTTTTTCAAAAGCTGTTCAACTTTAAACAAAGTATTTGATGTTTCAAATATTTTCAAACAAAAAGGATGAATTTTTAATCAGGAAGATCAAATTTTTACCAAAAGAGACGAATTTTCAATAAAATACGTGCATTTTCAACTAGAAAATATGAATTTTCAACCACAAGGACGAATCTTCAACAAAAAAATAAATAAATAAAGGAAAAAAAGAATGAAGTTTTTAAAAAGTGCTTTAACTCTAAACCAAGTATTTGATTTTTTAACATTTTTTATGGAAAAAATGTAAATTTTCAACCAAAGATGAATTCCTTACATGTTTAGTTAATTAAAATGAATTCTCAATTAAAGAAAGGATCTTCACCAAAAGTTAAAAATTAAAACTGAAATCTATATTGGATTGGAATTGATTATTGTTATATTATTATTGAAAGCCATTTCTTCAGGGAGAATTATTTTCTTTTTTTTTTAACTATTTTTTTGAGGAGAGGAGAGGAGAGAATTGTGTAAAAATACAATATAACAATCAGACCTGTTTACATGTACCTATATTGTTGGAATTTTTTATCAGTATGAAAATCTACTGAGTTGGGTTCCGGGACAGAAGGGGGGGGGGAGGGGAGCTCAATTTGGTAAAATTTTTTACTATCATCGGAAATATGTACGTATGTAAAGTTTTAAGTGGATTGAATATCTGATGAAATTTATTTTTTATTAGTCTAATTTTGATGAAAAATTTTATTGTTGTCGGAAATTCGTACGTATGGAAAGTTTCAAGTAGATTGGATATGTGGCGCAATTTATTTTTTATTAGTACTCTCCAATATTTTCCACTGCTGAAAAAAATTCTCTGCAAGACTTTTCTACCACAAAAGATAAATTTTCAATCCAAAAGGATGAATATTTTTAAAAAAGTTGAATTTTCGATGAAAAAAATGGGTTTGACAAAACAGTTGAATTTTCAACAAAATAATTAAACTTTCAAGATAGTTGACATTTTTTACTGAATAACTATTTGCTAACTAATTTAGTTGTTGCATTTTCAACCAAATAGTTGCATTTTCAAGTCAAAAAGACACATTTTCAGAAGACATTTAATTTTTTAGTTGAAAAAGATGACTGTGACAAAACAGTTTAATTTTCAATCCAAATGAATTATTATTAACAAATAGGTTGAATTTTCCACCCAGTAATTAAACTCTTAACAAAATAGTTAAAGCTGAATTTTTAACATCCAAATATGAATTTTCAACCAAAAAGATAAATTTTCTACCAAACGGTTGAATTTTTAACTGAAAAAAATAAGTTTTTAACCAAAAATGGAATAGTTAATTTTTCGGATGAAAAAATAAATTTTTTACAAAAGAACGGTGTTCCAACAAAAAAGTTTGATTTAAAAAATAAGAGTTTTATTCCTAACCAAATGGTTTAAGTTTATAACAAAATAGTAGAATTTCCAACAAAAAAGTCAATTGCAAACCAAATATTTTGATTTTCCACCGAATTGTTTAATTTTCCAGCCAAAAAGACAAATTTTCTACAAAACAGTTGAATTTTACACCCGAAAATATAAATTTCACCAAAAAAGGTAATTTACGACCAAATAGTGAAATTTTAACTAAAACTTATAACAAAAAAAGACTATGTTTCAGCAAAATACAATAATTTTCAAACAAAAAAGGTCACTTTTCTATTTAAAGAATCAATTTTCCACCAAAAATGGAATAGTTACATTTTGGATTAAAAAATTAATTCCTAATGTAAAGAAAACAATTTTCATTGAACAATTTAAATTTACAGAAAAAAAGATGAATTTTCAAGTAAAATGATAAATTTCTGAAAAAAAAGAATTTTCAAGAAAAGAGTTCAACATTCAACCAAATAACGAATTTTTAACAAACTAGTTACATTTCCAACCAAAGAGGTAAAATTTTAAAAATGGAATACTCAAATTTTTGAACCAAGAAGGTGAATCTTAAAAAAATATGAATTCTTAACAGTCTAATTCAACTTTCAACCAAGTAGTTGAATGATCAGCTGAAAATATTAATTTTTAAACAAATAGTTAAATTTTCGAACAAAAAGATTAATTTTTCAGCAAAATTTGTTTTTCCATCTACAAAATAATTGAATTTTCAACTCGAAAATTCAATTTTTTAACAAAAAAATTTACTTTCTACCATAAAGTTCAATTTTTATCTACTTTTCACATAGAGTGAGTTAACAATTAATTTTATTTAGCAAAAATAATTAGTTAAGCAAATGATCATTGTTTATAACTATCTTCTTATGTGGTTGCGGTTTCTTCTGAAATGTTCAGCTTTTTACCCACTTGTTACTTAGTAAGGTAATAAATAATGCAAGTCAACAAACATATTTGTTTAAACAGTTCATAATTGTTTATAACTATCTTTCTTTACATAAGTGCTAAAAATGTGCGTTATTTTCTGAACTCTTAAGCTTTTTGTCCATTTTTTACTTACAAGTTAGTGAGGTAATAACTAATGCAAGTTAACAAACATGCTGATTCAAAAAATTGATTATTGTTTATAAATATATTCTCTTAGAGTAATGCTAAAACGTTGCTTTTTTCTGAAATCTTTAGTTTTGCTTAAACCTTTCAGTCATGAACAAATAATAATTGAACCTCAACAAGAATGATTTTTTAAATAGTATTTTACTTTTTTGAGTGAATTATTTTTTATCTTTTTCCAAAGTTTAAAAGAATTAATTTAAATAAAAAAGCTATCTCACACAAGAGACAAAAGCGAAAAAGAAAGCGATTGTTTGAAATATGTTTCTCTCTAATCTTTATTTATCATTTGTTCATAACTAAACAATTATTTTCGTTAACTTAAATTGATTACTAGTACATTCTAAATTTAAAAAATGGAGAAAAGTTAAAAGATTCAGAAAAAAATGCAACTTTCTACCATTAAGCAAGGAGAATATTATTAACAAAAATAATTGATTTTTTTAATAATTATTTTTGTTAACTTGAACTAATTATTACTTCTCTCTAATTGAAGAGTAGAAAAAAAGTTAAAAATTCCAGAAAAAACCGTAACTATCTAGTATTAATAATGATACAGACAAATATAGCTATGGACAATAATAATTTGTTCAAACAATAATTTTTGTCATATTAAATTAAATATTAACTTACTCCTGATAAAAAGTGAACAAAAAGTAGAAAATTTTAGAAAAACCAGCAATTTCTAGCATTATTCAAAGATAATATCATGAACAATTATGATAAATTGTTTAAACAATTATGTTTGTCAACATTAATGAACATTATCGAACCTCTCTCTAATTGAAAATTGGACAAAAAGTGGAAATTTTTTTGAAAAATTCTGCGACTTTCTATCTTCATTCTATAAAAAAATTGCTAACAACGTAAATAAATTGTTTAAAAAATTTATGTTAACATCTAATTATCAGTATAAAATAGTGTTTCATGTATCAGAAACAATTTTCATTGAAAAAGCGCAAAAAAATCATAATTAGGGCCAAAAACTCGCAAAATCTTTCTTCTCACTTATGGGGTTTTTTTGGGACCCTATAAAACAGACTTATGAGGGTGATATTCAAAAAGTAATATTTCTTTCGTATTCTATGGCTAATTGTGAAGACGAATTTTGACTTTCAAATTGATTCAACTAATATTCAGGTTTCTGAATAAAATTTACTAAAAACGTCTTTTTTTCTTATGGGAAATACGTGGTAAACTTCATGGTGCTTGGGCCAACTATAAATATATTTTTTTTCAGAAAAAAATTGATGTTTTTTTTGTGGATTCGAATAAATTTCCGGGCGATATGCATGAAAATAAAAAAAATAAAAATTGAACCACCATAGTGATCATTATGGTGGTAAGAAAGACCTTTTTCTAAATTTATTCAGAATCTTCAATATCAGGTGAATCGAGTTTAAACAAAACATTTATTTCCGTCATTAGTCATAGAATACGAATCAAAAATTACTTTTTGATATTCACTTCCATAAGTCCGTTTTATAGGGTCCCAAAAAACACCCATAACTGCAAAATTGGTGCTAATCACTATTTTTTGATATTTTTTTTGTACAAATTGTTCCTAGTACATAAAATATTACCTTCTACTAATAATTAAATGTTTTAATAAATTGTGTAAGCAATTCATTATTGTTTATATCAATTTTTTCTTAGCATATAGTAAGAAAGTCGCAGTTTTTTCGGAAATTTTCATCCTTATTTTTAATTTTCAATCAGAGTGGAGACATAATTAGTTGAGGTTAAGAAAAATATTTATTTAAACAATGTAATATTATTTATAGCAATATTCTTTCAAAACAATGCTAGAAAGTTGCCGCTTTTTCCAAAATTTTCAGCTTTTCTTTGACTTTTTTAGTTATGAACAAATAATA
Organism: Andricus grossulariae; assembly: GCA_011634705.1. Taxonomy (NCBI): domain Eukaryota; kingdom Metazoa; phylum Arthropoda; class Insecta; order Hymenoptera; family Cynipidae; genus Andricus; species Andricus grossulariae. The sequence continues at coordinate 7,148 of JAABKJ010002718.1, forward strand.
AATGAACGTTGAGAAGAACCATTTTTTAAATAGTTTTCCTTTTTTTTCAGAACGAAGTATTTTTAATATTTTTCCATTGTTTAAAAAATATTATTTCAAAGAAAAAGACTAATCTTCAATAAGCAGCGTCAAAAACAAACTTTCGAAATATTTCTCAAACGTATTAAAAATAGGTAAATAGTTGATTTCATGAACGCTTTTTTGTAGTTTCAATTACTATCTTCAATTATTTTCTATAAAGTACACAATTTGTGCAATCTTGAAGAAAAATATGTTTTGGAATTGATCCGCGAAATATTTGAGATGTAAACTGCCACCGCAAATATTTTATTTTCATGTTGCATGTGATATAGGCACGAGACGCAATATTGGATGGCTTATGGCAATACCACGACTTATTCATGAAAATTCCAATCGCATGCGGTATTGGTTACATGCGTGATACTGAACAGTTTATACACAAACATAAAATTTACCAGACTCAAAAATACTTAAAAATTTTTCAATTACCCTGAAAAAGTTTCATTTAAGAATAAAATAAACACAAAAAGCTATAAAATATAAATCCAAAAACAATTCCGTATACGAGAAAGCTGCTGTAAAAAATTTCGGGAATGGAAATCAATTTATATTGATTGGGAATTTTGAAATATTAAATTGTAAAATTCGTTATTTCAAAAATTTAGGCTCTAAAATATCTTTTAAAACACCAAACTTCAAGTAATGTCTATTAATTACGTGAGCATGATTTTTGAAATTATAGACATCCTCCTTTCCTATAGATTTGATATTTTCACTCAATAAATTCAAAGTTTGTTGATTATTTTCTCTGTGAAGGAGAATTTGAGAGATTTCAGAAAATCAAAAAAAAATTCAGTTAGTTGAAAGTGTTACGATAGCTTTTACAGATTTCAAATGATTTAAAAAAATTTCAAGAGTTTGAAGAAATTACCCAGTACAATTTTAGAGAGAATCTCAATTTGTTTAACGAATTTGAATGTAATATAAAATATAAATATGAAAAAATATCAATGAAAAATAAAATAAATCAAAAATAAAATAGACAGAATAAATGAAAAATAATAAAAACAAATAAAAAAATGTAAATGTAGTAACAAAGTATTTCTACAAATTTTCAAATTTAAAGAAATTTCATAAGATTAGAAGGGATTTTGAAACATTATTTTTTTGTTCTTGAGAAACATATCCGCTTTTCCCTTTTTCTCGTTTTTTGGCTTAAATGCAAAATGAATTAATAAAAACCCAAAACGAAAATGAACAACTTTTGGTAGAAAAAAATCTACTACTACATTTTTGGCTTGACATTTATCTCGTTTGGTAAAAAATTCTAGTATTTTGTTAAAAATTTCATTATTTTCTCGAAAATCCAACTATTTTGTTAAAAAATCATCATTTTTGGTTATGGGTTCAGCTACTTGGTTTAAGGTTCAACTACTTTGTCAAAAATACATTTTTTGTAGATCCATATCAGTTTGAAATTTTCTGGGTTGAATAATAATCTTTTGGACTGAACTCTTTTGTTGAAAATTTATTTTTTCAATAGTCATCTTTATAGTTGAAAATTGATCCCTTTTGTTGAAAATGTAATGATTTTGTTGAAAATTCGTTTTTTTAGTGACAAATTAATTTTTTCAACTAAAAATGTAACTATTACATTTTTGGCTAATAATTGATTTTTTTTTAAATTGAAAATTGATCTTTTGTATTTGCCAATTCATGTACTTTGTTGAAAATTCATCCTTTTGTATAAAAAATGCGACAAAAAGGAGATTACTATGTAATCATATTATATGCAATATGATTACATGTAATATGATTACGTGTAATATGATTGCATGCAATATGATTGCATGCAATATGATTACATGCAATATGATTACATGTTATATGATTACATGTTATATGATTACATGGAATATGATTACGTGCAATATGATTACATGTACTCTGATTACATGTTATATGATTACATGTAATATGATTACATGCAATATGATTAATCTTCTGGGTTGGAAAGTTATCCCTTTTGGTTTTATGTACAAATTTAAATCCACTTTTTTGTTAGAGCATTCATTCATTTTTCTGTACGAAATTAATCTTCTTGATTTAAAATTAATCCTTTTTGGTTAAAAATCCAAGTGTTTACGGGAAACTTTATGCCGGATTCACAAAAGACAAACATTCCTCTCAACAATTTTTTTTTAACTTACACAACTTGTTATACAAAAGAAAAATATGTCTTTGATATACTGCTCGAGAAGATTGTTTGCGAAGAGATATTGCATTTTATTATGCTTTTTTTCATGCCTTTCGTATTATTTAAACAAAATTCTCAAGAGTGCCCAAATTGTTTTTTTTTTCGTGTATTTAATCTTTGATCCTCTGAAGAATTTTTTTTCAAATTCATAACAGTGAGTGCGTATTTTAGAAAATGATTTGTTTTTGAGTTTTTCGAAAAAATATTACATTTTTATATATTAATTAAGGATTGATATTCAGTTTGTAGAGAAAAAAGTTTTTCGAAACGCATGAGTATTAAAAAAGAAGTTGAACGAGTTATAAGACAAAAGTTCTTTTTTCAATTTATTATATACTTAAAGCGAGTTCAATATCTCTGCAAATAATATTTTACTCGTACTTCTTGACTCACATTACATGTAATATGATTACGTGTAATATAATCACGTGTTAAATGATTACATGTAATGTGATTACATGTAATATTATAACGTGTAATATGATTACGTGTAATATGATTACATGCAATACTGTAATCATGTAATCTAGTGTACACAAAAAGTTTATGTGGTAATTCTCTCGCCTAATATTTATTAGATGAACAGTCAACAACTCAAAATTGAAAAAAAGGGATAGGAAAGTTTTCCGACACGAGTAAACGAGAATGTACGAGCCAGAGAGGTAATGGTTTTCCAAACTATAGAAATTCTAACCCACAAGAGTGATATTGTCGCAGAAGTTCAGGTTTTCCAAAGTTTTTTCTGTTGTTTAGACATGCCATAATGAAGACAAAACGATGAGGTGAAAAAAAGGAGTAAGTGGAGAGAAATCCAAAAAAGTTTCATTCACAGGTAGTAGGTCCAAAAAATTACACCTTTTCCGTCATTTGACAATTTTTTTTTATAACTACCCGTTTTGAAGAAAAAACAAGAAATAAATAAAAATTGATCAAATCTTACGTGTTTCTTTAACATTATTAAGATAGGAAAGACTTGAGAAAATAGCAGACATGTTTAATAAACTATATTTATATATTATTATCATAGACTTAATGCGAGTTCAATGTCTCTGCAAATAATATTTTACTCATACTTCTTGACTCAAATTAAATGTAATATGATAACATGTAATATAATTACATGTAATATGATTACCTGTAATATGATCATATATTATTATATTTTCTCAAATCTTTCAAATAATTCCAAATAATATGGAAGATACACGTGAAACTCGAAATTCGATTGAGGTTCAAATATCCTTTTTAATTTTTCTTTAAAATGAGTCGTGATGTATTCAAAAAGGCAAATAACAGAGAAGGAGTGAGGATTAAAAGGATTCATGAAGAAGATAGGGAAATAAATTATTTTGGATAAAATTATAGTAAATGGTATATTAAATACAATTTGAAACGGTTTAAATCCGTAAAAATTAATTCATTAACATTAAATTTTCAATAAAATCGATAAACAAAATGAAAATGAAAATAATTTTATATCTAAATCTTTAATTGCATACACAAAAAGAGAAATCATCAATAAAATACATTACTTTTTAAAAAGGTACTTGAATTTCAAACTTAAAAAGATGCATTCTCAACAGCAAAATTAAATTTTAGTCTAAAAAGGATGAATTGTCAATAAAAAATAGAATAGTTTAATTTTCAGTTGAAAAGGAAAAAATAAGAATTTATTAAAAAAAGGGGACAAAAAAATATTTAACTGATCGGTGGAGAATTAACTCTTTTGTAGAAAATTTAATATTTTTTCAATAAAATATTTTGGCTCAAAATTAGTCTATTTTGGGTTCAGCTGTACGTTCATTTTGATTGGTTGAGAAATCATCATGTTTGATTAAAAATTCATTTCTGAGGGCAAAAGTTTACTTGTTTTGTTGAAAATTAATTTCTTCTGGCTGAAAATTAATTTTATTAACATACAATGTAAATATTTCATTTTTGTAACAAATTAATCTCTTTCAGTTGAACATTTTACTATTTTGTTAAAAGTGTACGCATTTTTTAAATATTCATCTTTTGGGTAGAAAATTATTATTTTTTTTTATTAAAAATTTTGATTCTTTGTAAAATTTCGACTTTTTGACTTTAAAATTCAACATTTGGGACAATTTTTTTTCTTCAATGAGTGGTAGAAAAACAATCTGATTTTGTTAGGGATTCAACTATTTAATGAGAAATTCGTCTTTTTGGTTGAAAATTGATTTTTGTAATCATATTACGTGTAATCATATTACATGTAATCATATTACGTGTAATCATCATTAATCTTCTAGGTTGAAAATTCATCCTTCTTGGTTTAAAATACAACAGTTTGGTCATTATTTAATCTTTTCTGGTTCAGAACATAAAATGCAATCAATTATGCATTTTTTTCAGAAAAAATTCACTTTTAGTCTATCAGATCGAATTACTGATATATGTACTCACAGGTATGAGAGCCCTGCAGGTGCCCTGACTGAGGGTAAGCACACAAGCATTTAATTTGCATGAATCGATAAACACCTGTACCTATATGAGTGCAACCACCTATACACATGTAGGGGTTGGCGTAAATCCTCCCTTGTTCGTCGAATTGAATTTTAAATTTTCTGCAATCAGTATACGTTTCACCGCAATTAAAACGCCGATTCCAAAAACACGCTGGCTTCGCGCTTTTGTATATTTTCAACTGCCTTTTGATTACCAGTTAATTTTGCTTATCGAAATCAGTTTGCATTTTAATTATCTGGCGGTGTGAAATCATCTGAATTGAATTGTCCCAATTGACATTTGAAGTTGTTGCGAGATTATAAAAGCTAAATTATATTCATGGAAAAGTGTCTAAGAATGGCCAGAGACAGTGAGGGTACGTGGGTTAGCTTTCGCCGATGATAAGGTTGTTACTGCATGAGGTGAATTGAAAATTTAATTGTTTTGCGGAAAATTCGTCTTTTTGACTTGAAAATTAAAAAATTTGGTTGAAATTTTTTTTGCTAAAAAACCTTCTTTTGTCGAAAATTTTTTTAAAATAAAAATTCAACGATTTGGTAGAAAATTCCTCTTTTTCGTTTCATAATTCATGCTTTTTGGTAGAAATTTAATCTTTTTTGGTTGAAAATGCAACTTTTTTGATAAAAATTAATCTTACGCTTAACCCGAAAGTATACGTTTCAACGCAATTAAAACACCTGCCTTTTGATAAACAGTTAATTTTGCTTATCGAAATCAGTTTGCATTTTAATTATCTCGCGGTGTGAAATTATCCGAATTGAATTGTTCCAATTGACATTCAAAGTTGTTACGAGATTATAAAAGCTAAATTATATTCATTGGAAAGTGTCTAAGAGTGGCCCTCCTCGACGAAGATGGTGTGGATCTCGATACAGTGAGGGTACGTGGGTTAGCTTTCGCAGATGATAAGGTTGTTATGGCATAAACTGAATTGAAAATTGAATTCTTTTGCAGGAAAATCGTCTTTTTAACTTGAAAATTGAAGAATTTGGTTGAAATTTTTTGTGACCAAAAAACATTTTTTTGTCGACACTTTTTTAATTAAAAATTCAACTGTTTGGTACAAAATTCCTCTTTTTCGTATCCTAATTCATGTTTTTTGGCAAAAAAATCTTTTTTGGGTAAAAATGTTACTTTCTTGCTAAAAATTAATCTTATAACATTGAAATTAGAAAATTAATCTTGATTGTTGAAAATTCAGCTGTTTAGTTAAGGATTCAACTATTTTGTTGAAAATTCGTGTTTTTTTTTGTATAATTCAACTGGTTGAAAATTCGAATTTTTTCTAGAAAATGGACTCTTTAAAAATAAAAATTCAAATATCTTCTAAAAAGATCGTCTTGGTGGCTTAAACATTCAACTGGTTTGGGTTCAATTTCAACCTTTTATTCTCATTTACTTGCTTGAAAATTCATATGAACAGTTGTATTTTAAACCAAAAAGGATAAATTTTCAACAAAGAAGATTATTCATATTACAGGTAATCATATTACGTGTAATCATATTACGTGCAATCATATTTAATCATATTAAATGGTGGTTGTTCTAGGAAAAACGGGTTTTATAACTTCGGAATTGTTCATATCGAGTTTCAGAGGAAGTTTTTGAATTAAACCTCGTTAAAAATTTCGATATATCTTCTCTTGGCAATAATATCTCCGCGAAATTCGCTTTGCGTGAAGCGATTCATTTTCAACTTAAAACTTTTGATTACATGGTGGAAACAAATTTTTAAGCAGAAAAAAAGCAGAAAAATATAATTATAATAATTAGTGGTATTTTCTGAATTCTATGGCCTGATTAATACACGTGAACATCTATCTCTGAACATATTCGTTATTTTTATTTGGTCTTCTTTATTTAAAAATATATTAATGTGTGATATTATAAGATTACAATTTTTTCAAATAAATAATTTTTTTTTTGACAATAGCAGTTGGTTTAAAGACCTAAGACTAAGGAGAATGTAATGGAACTTATTGAAAAAAAAAAAACTAAAATGAAATAATTCCCTCTTCACATTCATAAATTAGGCCCGGACATTAAAAAAATACAATTAAATCTCGATATTAGAGATGATAGATTTCTTCAACAAATTAAAATTATTTAAGCAATATTAAGTATCTTGGAAAAATTAATATTGAGGTTCAACTTTTGATACATATTGAAGAACTAGCAAAGAAGTAAGATTTTTTAGCTTTTTCCGTTAAAAAGATGGAGTTAGGTAAAAATAAATTGTTTGAACAATAAACAAATAATTTCAATGAAAACATACACTCTCCATAATAGATCCTAGTATTAATAAATTCATCCTCATTGGGAATATCCTATGAAAAAGAAATTGTTGAAACAAACGAAAATGGTTTAAATAATAAAAGGTCATTAGTAAATACATAAAATATTTTAGTTTACTTGTTTATAAAGATCCATAAAAATTTTGTTTCAGAAAGTAATAATTAGGGACAATATTCGGAGAACTCATCATTTATGATTACAAATTTTATTAATTTGTTGAAAATTAAAATATTTTTTTGAAAATTCAACAATATTATTGATTTTTTTTTCTCAATAAAAAATCGTTCTTGACTGAAAATTCAGCTCTGTCTGCTATTTTTTTTTTGGTTGAGTATTCATCTTTTTTGGTCAAAAATTTAATTATGTTGTAGAAAATCCAACAATTTTCTTACAAAGTAGTTGTTTTTGGTTGAAAGTTTAATTATTTTGTAGAAAATTCGTTGTTTTGTGGAAATTAATTTTCATAACTGAAAATATAAATATTACCTCCTTTTTTATAAATCGATTTGTTTAATAAAGATCCATCTCTTCGGTTGAAAATTCAAATATTTCGTTTTTAGAAAATTATTCTAATTGGTTAGAAAATCATCTTTTGGTGGAAAATTTAACTATTCGGTTTAAAATTCGTCTTTTTTATAGAAAATTAGTCTTATTGAGTAAATATTTATTCTTTTTCGTCAAAAATGCAACTGTTTGGTTGTTATTTAATCTTTTTTGGTTCATAATTGAACTATTTTGTCAAAAATTCGTCTTTCATGGTTAAATTATACTGTTTTTTATTTTTAATCAAATTTCTGTTTGAAATATCAATTATTAAATTTCTTGTTAAAAATTAACCTTTTTTCGTTGAAGAATAAACTACTTGATTTAAAGTTTAAATATTTTTGAAAAATAATTTTGTTTTGTTTTGGATAAGCACTCATTTGTTTTTGGCAAACAATTACTCTTCTGGATTTAAAATTAATCCTTTTTGGTTGAAAATTCAACTGTTTGGTTGTTACTTAATCTGCTTTTTTTTCGTTAAAATTTAATATGTTTTGGCTTGTTTTTAAAAATTTAACGCAACTTTTTTTTGCTAAAAATTTATTTTCTTTTAAATTCGCGTCTCTGATTGAAAATTGAAATTATCTGCTGAAATTTCGTTATTTTTTTTTCTGGTTCAAACTTAATTTTCTTTGTCTGAGGATTTAAAAATTCTTCTTTTTAGCTTGGAAATTCAACAATTTGGTTGAAAGTAAGCTTTTCTGTTGAAAATTCATTTTTTAAAGATTCACGACTTTGGTTGAAAATTTAACATTTTTGCTAAAAATTCTTTATTGTTTTTGGTTAAAATCTAATTTTGTTTTCTAATAATTTTAAAAGCCTTTTTTTTTTGGCTTGAAAATTTAACTATTTGGTGGAAAATGCAACTGTTTTTGTTTACAATTTATTTTATCAGATAGAAAACTAATTTTGATTGTTGAAAATTCATCTGTTTGGTTGATGATTCAACAATTTTGTTAAAAATTCGTGTTTATTTTTCGCATAATTCAAATGGTTGAAAATTCGAATTTTTTCTAGAAAATGGACTTTTTAAAAATAAAAATTCAAATTTCTTCTACGAAGATCTTCTTTTTGGCTTAAACATTCGACTGGTTTGGGTTTAATTTTAATCTTTTATTTTCATTTACTTGCTTGAAAATTCGTACGAGCAGTTGTATTTTAACCCAAAAAGGATAAATTTTGAACCAAGAAGATTACTCATATTACATGTAATCATATTACGTGGCAACATATTACGTGTCATCATATTACGTGTAATCATATTACGTGTAATCATATTACATGTAATCATATTACATGTAATCATATTACATGTAATCATATTACGTGTCATCATATTCTAGGCTGAAAATTCAACTATTTTGAGAATCAAAGTGAGAATTTTTAAACTTATTATCAAGCTGTGCCGGTTGAATTCATGTTTTTAAATTTTCCATTCATGTAAGTACACCCGCGGGTGCTTGTAAATAGCCGTGCAAAAGCACATCCGGTTTCCGATGCACTTTTATTATTGGATTCGCCACAGAACTGACCACGGTGCGCCGCGTTTCGAAGCGCCTTTTGTAAAATTTGTTATTTCTCTCTTTCTCGCCCACTAGCGTATAGCTTATCGGTATCCTCAACAATATTTTTCCTTTTCGTATTCCCTTGAAATTGTCCATTAAGTTTACTTCTATTTCTATTCATATTTTCCAATACCGAATTTAAAGTTTGTTGCCACTGGGATTCTACGCATTTTACAGTAGAGAATAAATTGCAATTATCGGTACGTGGTCAAACTTTTCGCAACTTTATATCCTAAAGTTAACATTTTTCAAACTAATTGCTAATTAATTAAAATTCAATCTATCAGGATTACTTCGGATAAACAATATTTCGAGTAAAAAGAAAAAAGATTTTTAATTAAATTTATTCAGAAAAAAGATTCTCTCCTTCCGCTCCGCTGGGATTCGAACGCCAGGTCAAGTGATTCGAATCCCAGCGGAGCGAAAGAAGATCTTTTTTCTGAATAAATTTGATTTTTTTTTTAATTTATAGCTCCATCTAGTCATACTCTATGGCAATAACATCTTCCAAACATTTTGGTTAAAAATTTTTATTATTTAAATTATTTAAAATTTAAAAATTTTGGTTAAAAATAAATTATTTTGTTAAAAATTCAAGAGTTTTGTTGGAAAGACATCCCTTTTGTAAGAAAAAGTCATCCATTTTGGTTAAAAGATTAACTTCTTGGTTGAAAAGTAACTTTTTGATTTAAAATGCAAATGTTTCGAAAAAAATTAGTTTTTTTTTTGCATCAAAAATTCACTAATTTAATTCAAATTTGGTGGACATTTCTTCAAGTGGAGACTCTCTTTTTTTCTACAATTTTTTCTCGATTAAAAATTCAACTGTTTAGTTGAAAATTCCTCTTTTTTCGCTCAATAAATAATGTTTTTTGGTCGAAATTTCATATTTTTCGGTTGAAAATGTAACTTTTTGGCTGAAAATTATATTTCTTGGTTAAATTCAAAAGTTTTTCATTTCAACGGTTTAAATTTCAACTACTTGGTTGAAAGCTCGTTTTTTTTTCGTTGGGAATTAATTTTTTCTAACTGAAAATTCCACTACTTTCTCGAAAGTTTTGTCGTTTTTTGTTGAAAATTATATTATTTTGTTGAAAATTGTAAAATTTGGTTAAAATTCAATAATTTTGTTAGCAAGTCATACTTTTTAGTTTAAAATTTAACAAATTTAGTAAAAAAATTTTTTTTTTCATTGGCTAAGAAATCTGTCATGGTCGAAAAATTTATGTTGGTTGAAAAATTATTACTTCTGGTAGAAATTTTATCTTTTTGGATGAAAATGCAACATTCAAGCTAAAAATTAATCTGCTTTGGTTGGTTGAAAGTTGAACTACAGTGTTAATAATTTTTGTGTTGAGAGATTAATCTCTCTGATTAAAAATTGTACTATTTTGCTGAAGATTCTTCTCATTCAAATTTTTTTTATAATTTGATTAAAAATATTATTACATTGTTGAAAATTAAACAATTTTATGTTTATGTCATTTTTTCCGTTGTAAATTCATTCTAAGAAACGTCTGTTGGTCGAATATACTTTCTCAGTTAAAAATTGAACATTATTGTGGAAAATTTGTCTTTTTTTGTCTGATACTTAATTTTAAGTTTTCGCTATATAACCTACATAATCTTTTCAAGTGAACTCGTAAGATGACCTGATAAAATTTTAAGTAACAATATTCAATAGATGATTTTTTTCAACAATTTTTGTCGCTATGGTGTAGATCACCCCAGAAGTGTGTCAAGTGAGGGTTAGAAATTAATTTTTTTAAACTGAAAATCCAACTGGTTGGTTGAAAATTTGCTGTTTTCAAATAAATATTTCATTATCTGGTTGAAACTTTAATTATTTTGACCAAAATTGATTCTTTTTTGTTAACAATTAACTTTTTCTTGTGAAAATTTAATTTTTCTTTGAAGAAAATTCGTATTTTTTGTTTGGAAATTCAACAATTTGGTCGAAATTTGTTTGCTTTCTAGACTAAAAAATCTTTTTTGATCGAAAAGTCCTTGTTTGAAATGTTCTCTCTTTTGTTTAACATTCGTCTTCTTGTTTGATAATTCATCTCTTTTGGTGCACATTTCGCCTTTTTTAGTTGAAAATGCAACTTTTGGCTGAAAATTAGTCTAATTTTGTTGAATTAAATTGTTTTTGTTTTGAAACAAAAATATTTTTGAAACTGAAAATTCAACTATTTGCTTCAAAATTCCTATTTCTTGTAGAAAATTAATCTTCATGGTTGAAAATTCAAGTATTTGGTTAAAAATTTATCTATTTTGTTGAAGATACAATTCTTTTACTCGAAATATTAGGAAGGTAGGTAGTTTCTAGATAGCTTTAAACTGTACGAAACCAACAGAATGATTGATTGAAAAGTTCGTCGGGTTTGCGCAATAGCATGCCTATTCAGGAAAACTAGGCAGCCTTTTCAGCACGAAGAGTTAGATGTTTCTTTTAAACATATTATAGAAAGAGAAAATAATAGTTTTTAAATACTGCCAGTGCTACCAACTTAAATTCGGATGATAAAAATATTTTTTAAATGGGCACGTTCTTGTCTCTTTTGCTGAAAAGGCATCTCCTTGCCACTTTTTCAGAACCGGCACCTGCTTTTCAATTTTTCTGAAGTGGTGCCTTCCTACTTTTCCTGAAGTGCACATTCTTGCCACTGTCATTGAAGCGACACATTCTTGCCACTGTTCTTGAAGAAATTGTATTTTCTTGACAGTTTTTCTGAAGCAGCACCTTCTTCCTACTTTTCCTGATCTGGCGCTTTCTTGATACTTTTTCTAAAGCGGAACATTCCTGCCACTTTTCCTAAAGCGACACCTTCTTGCCACTTTTCCTGAAGCGGCATCTTCTTGCCACTTTTCTGAAGCGGTACCTTCTTGCCACGTTTTCTGAAGCGGCACCTTCTTGCCACTTTTTCTGAAGTGGTATCTTACTAATTTTCCTGGATTGCACATTTAAGTATAATAATAAAGATAATAAATAAATAAACAACCATTTCTGTTGGCAACTGGCGAGCTGTTTGTGTGCTGCAGCCAATAAATGCCAGTAGTAATAATATTAATAAATTATTTAATAAATTAAATTAATTCATTGATCATTTAAAAATATTTGATAAATAAATTTCTTTAATAATAGCCAATAGTGTGCGAATGCCAATAAAAAACCTTTTATTCTTGTCACTGTTATTAAAGAGGCACATTCTTGCCACTGTTCTTAAAGAGACGGTATTTTCTTGACAGTTTTCCTAAAGCAGCACATGATTGCCACTTTTTCGAAAGCGACACCTTCTGGCCACTTTTCCTAAAACGGCACCTTCTTGCTACTTTTCTGTAGCGGCACCTTCTTGCCACTTCTTCAGAAGCGGCACCTTGTTGCCACTTTTTCAGAAGCGGCACCCGCCTACTTTTCCTGAAGTGCACATTCCTGCCACTGTTATTGAAGCGGCACATTCTTGGCACTGTTCTTGAAGAAACCGTATTTCCTTGACCGTTGTCCTGAAGCAGCACCTCCTTCCTACTTTTCCTGAAGTCGCGCTTTCTTGATATTTTTTCTGAAGCGGAACATTCTTGCCACTTTTCCCAAAGCGACACCTTATTTTAACTTTTCCTAAAGCGGCATCTTCTTGCCACTTTTATGTAGCGGCACCTTCTTGCCACTTTTTCAGAAGCGGCACCTTGTTGCCACTTTTTCAGAAGCGGCATCCTATTACTTTTCCTGAAGTGCACATTCTTGTCACTGTTATTGAAGCGGCACATTCTTGCCACTGTATTTGAAGAAGCGGTATTTGCTTGACAGTTTTCCTGAAGCAGCACCTTCTACCTATTTTTTTTTGAAGTGGTGCTTTTTTTATGCTTTTTCTGAGGTAAAACATTCTTGCCACTTTTCCCAAAGCGACACCTTCTCGCCACTTTTCCCAAAGCGACACCTTCTCGCCACTTTTCCTAAAGCGGCATCTTTTTGCCAATTTTCTGTAGCGGTATCTTCTTGCCATTTTTTCTGAAGTGGCACCTTCCTATTTTTCCTGAAGTGCACATTCTTGCCCCTCTTATAGAAGCGGCACATTCTTGTCACCGTTTTTGAAAAAGCTTTTTTTTAGCCTAAAATGCTGAATCTATAGGCCTAAGGGAATTTCGCACCAGGCTTAATAATCCATGGACTCAGTGATTCCGAGTTTGCTGGAAGTTTCAAAGATTGCCTTTTCCTCCCACATTTTTTAGCAAACCGGCTGCAGCACACAAACAGATCGCCATTTGCCAACAGAAACAGACTAAAACTCGATGGACCTTGCCAACTGACCTGCTACCCCAGATCCTATCTTTCCAGGTCTCTTTCCTTTGTTCTCCCTCCTAGCCCTTTCGCCGCGAATGAGCCACTTTGCCGAAACGGAAGCAAATTGCGACGATTGTCAGGAAATCAATTTCTCTTTTGTCTCCCTATTCCTGCCCCGCCTACTACTGTTCCACCTTACTGCTACGTTTGCCACGTTTACCAGCTCACCAAGAGCCTCAGTTTGCTGTTTTCATTTCTTTTTTTTTTGTCTCCACCCTTCCCACATCTTGCGACTTCACTATTTTCAGATGGAAGCAGTCCATTTAGATTTACTGGAAAATAGTCCTGTATGTTCAACGAATTGTTTCTCTTATTCTTTTGTTCATTTTTTCTGTGGCTGAATAATTGTTTGATGCCCTCATTTTCATTGTTAAAAACTTTCCTGATTCTTGTGGGTGATTCTGAACCAAATTACTTAGATTATTACATTTTCCAAATGGTTGAAGAAACAATCCAAAAATGTTAATGTATTTCTAAAATTGCTAATATGTCATGCGTTCTTCTCACAACAATTTTAAATAGGAAGATTTCTTTTAAAAAATTGAGGTAAAATTACTTAGACTCAATTAAAAGAATTCTGAAAATAATCATAAGCAAATCGTGCAGATTGGAAAGAATCTTGAGTTTAGTGTCTCTATTTTTGAATTTTTTATTTAAGATCGAAAGGAAATCTATTTTATCATGAATAATTTTTTGCAAAATAGCATTACGAAGATTCACAATTGAAAAAAAATACTTCTGAACTACCTCATTTTTCGTTGGTTTTGGATGACTTTTTCTCTTTTTCTTCCTCTTTTTTAATTTGGTTATTTCTTTCTCTAATGAGCCGAAAAGTGAGGTATTTTGGAAGTCTATTCTTTCAATTGTGAATCTTTTTCATGCTGATTTTGCATAAAATTATCTATGATAAAATAGTTTGTTTTTAAATCCTAATTAAACAAAAAAAAAAACGATGGAAAGATGCATTTTCTACCAATGGTTAAATTTTCAAAAATAAAATATTAAACTTTAACAAAGACCAGTTTAATTTTCAAGCGAAAGAGAACTTGAATTTGTAACACAAAATTTTATTTTCCACCAAAAGATGAATTTTCAACCAGTCGAATAAATTGAAAAAAAACTAATTGTTAACAAAATAGTTAAATCCTCAACCAAATATATGAATTTTCAACCCAAAACATGAGCCCTCAAAAAATGAATTTTCAACCAAATTTTTGAATTTTTAGACTAAAAGGACAAATTTCATACAAAATTTACATTTTTAACCTAAAAACAGTTGAAAAAAAGGGACTTTTAACTAGTTGAATTCAACCAAAAAAAGCGAATTTTGAATGAAAAAAGTATAAATTGGCAATAAAAAATGAAAGATGAATTTTCAGAAAAATTAGGTGATTAAAATTAGGTTTCAACCTGAAAGAAAAATGAATTTTCGACAAAAAAGTTAAATTTTGAACCAAAAAGGACAAATTTTCAACAAGATAGTTGAATCCTGAAACAAAAACGATTAACTAACAACCAAACAGGTGCATTTTTAACCAAAAAGGATAAATTTGCAACCATAAAGATTAATTTTCTACCACATAAGACGAATTTTCAACAAAATATTTAAATTTTTCACCAAAGGAGGATTTTTTAACCCAGAAGATTAATTTTCTAAAAATGAAATAGTTTAGTTTTCTTCCAAACTGTTAAATTTTCAAGCTAAAAAAATATTCTTACAAAACAATTTAATTTTTATCCCAAAAATATGGATTTTCAACTAAAACGATGAATCTTCGACCTGAAAAATAAATCTTTCAAAAATTAGTTTAATTTCAAACAATATGTTTGACTTTTCAACCAGAAAATATGAATTCTCAACAAAACATGTAATAATTGACATTTTAACAAACAAAAAATTAATTTGAAATGAAAAATAGTTTGATTCGAAAAAAATTTTTTTTTTAACAATATAGTTGAATCATGAAATAAAAACGATTAACTAACAATCAAACAGGTGCATTTTTAACCAAAAAGGATGAATTTTCAAGCAAGAATATTAATTTTCTACGACAAAAAAAAAATTTAAAAAAACCTAATTTTAATTCTAATTTTCATTTTCTAAACGTGCAATAGTTAAAATTTGAACCAAGGAGATGAATCTTCAACTAAGAAAATAGTTTTCAACAAATTAATTACATTTTCAACCGAGCAGTTGAATTTTTGACCAAATTATAGACTTTTTAACCAAATATTTGCAATTTGCAACAAAGTAATGGAATTTAAACCATTTCCATTTGAGCAAAAAAATGAAAAAGGTCAGGTTTCTTAAAACCAGGAGAAAAATAAGAATTTTCAAAAGAAGAGAAAAGGGGATCGGGGAAAGAGTGTGAAGTCTGAAATAAAAAAATAAAATATTGTTCAAATTTATCATTAGGAAACGTAGTAAATGTTATCTATGTTATCATGGTTGCACCCATTCCTCTAAATTCCTTCTTGCTTTTTTTCCATTGAGACCGAAAAAAAACCGGCGCTTGAGACCATTTCACGGTGATATACAATAATGATTCTAATAAATCAAAAAACTTTCTGTTGAAACTGAGTGATATTTGTATTCAAAGAAAAAAGCATTCTGACCCAATGATGATTTTTTCCTGACTTTTGTTTCTGACTTCTTGAAATTTTTTCATGGTTTGAAATAAAATTGGGCACTACGAAGATTGAGTTGGAATTGGAATGATTTTGTTTTAATAAATAGACCTGGGACAGTTACATAAAATTAAGTGAACTTCCGGTCTGACAATGTCCGTCATGTCATTCCAAAAGTTGGCACCACGTTTTACGAGGTGCGGAACTGTCCGGAAAGGTTATGGTTCCGTACGTACCATTCCGCACGGCACCTTCTTGCCACTTTTTCAGAAGCGGCACCTGCTTGCCACTTTCTCTGAAGCAGCACCTTCTTGACACTTTTTCAGAAGCGGCACCAGCTTTCCACTTTCTCA
Source organism: Andricus grossulariae (assembly GCA_011634705.1). Taxonomy (NCBI): domain Eukaryota; kingdom Metazoa; phylum Arthropoda; class Insecta; order Hymenoptera; family Cynipidae; genus Andricus; species Andricus grossulariae. Next base: position 23,639 of record JAABKJ010002718.1, read on the forward strand.
GAAGCGGCACGTTCTTGCCACTTTTTCTGAAGCGGCACCTTCTTGACACTTTTACAGAAGCGGCACCTGCTTGACACTTTTACAGAAGCGGTGCCTTCTTGACACTTTTTCAGAAGCGGCACGTTCTTGCCACTTTTTCTGCAGCGGCACCTACTTCCTTCTTTTCCTGAAGTAGCACCTTTCTCTCAACTTTCCTGAAGAGGTACCATGTTGCCACTTTTTCAGAAGCGGCACCTTCTTACCACACTGTCTGAAGCTGCAACTTCTTGCCACCTTTTCAGAAGCGGTACCTTTTTGCCACTTTTTTCGAAACGGCAACTTCTTGCCATTTTTTCTGAAAGGGCCCCTGCTTGCCACTTTTTCTGAAGCAGCACCTTCTTGACACCTTTCCAGAAACGGCACCTTCTTGCCACTTTTTCAGAAGCGGCACATTTTTGCCACTGTTCTTGAGGAAGCCGTATTTTCTTGACAGTTTTCCTGAAGCGGCACCTGCTTACCACTCTATCTGAAGCTGCACCTTCTTGTCAACTTTTCAGAAGCGGTACCTTTTTGCCACTTTTTCCGAAGCGGCAACTTCTTGCAATTTTTTCTGAAAGGGCACCTGCTTGCCACTTTTTCTGAAGCGGCACCTTCTTGACACCTTTTCAGAAACGGCACCTTCTCGCCACTTTTTCAAAAGCGGCACATTCTTGCCACTGTTCTTGACGAAGCCGTATTTTTTGACAGTTTTCCTGAGGCGGCACATGCACAAAAAGTCGGGTAAGTTACCCGGTAACTTATCAATTTTACCGTACGTTACGAGGGTAATTTACCCGACTCAAAGCTCTAGTTGGAATGTTTTTGTTTGGATAAAGAGACATGGGACATCTACATAAAAGTGCGTGAACTTCCGTTCTGACAATGTCAGGTATGTCATTCCGAAAGTTTGCATCACGTTTTACGAGGTGTGGAACTGTCGGGAAAGGTTATGATTCCGCACTTACCATTCCGCACAGATCGTAATGACCGGCCTGCATTTCCGTCGACGTCGAGGCTTCATTAGGAAAGAGAGTCGTTTCCAGAGGCAAAGGACAAATGAGAAATGGAACGATCAGCCTGATTCCGGAGGTTCTCGACCTTGCTTTATCACCACCTACCCCAATTTCATCGAGACCCAGTTGTCTCAATTTCTTCACTCCTTCCATTGAATCGTCGAATTCGATTTGTCAGCTTATCATCAGCGTAAATTTTTCCTAAGTGCCGCATTCGAAAGGATTCAATTATACGATAAGGAAAATCAGCTGTTTCTTGGAACCAAGTGAATCAAATGTCTGTTCTAAGTTACGATTATTGATTACTATAATTTCCAATCTCACCAACTCTTTCCAACTGACGGGTTCAACTAATAACACATAAATTCTCATTTAATTTTCATGATTCTCTTTCGATCGTATGGATTTCAATCTAATTTTGTTATGGCTCCATTTTAATAAAGTCTTCAGTAAATGAGGAAGACTAAATGAAATTTCCATTTTTATTTCCAATTCCTGATATCTAGCACAGCAGGATTAAATTGGATTTCTTTTGGACAGATCAGTGTACAGTAGGGTGGTCCAAAAATGCATTGAAAATTTTGTTCTTTTGAATTTTGTTTTTTTTTGTTCGAAAAAAATATATATTTAGAGGTGACAGAAAGCCCATGAAGTTTAACACACATTTCCCATAGTAAACGTTTTTCAGAATCGTCAATATTTGCTGAATCAAGTTGGCACTCAACACTTGGCTTCAAAATTAGCCATAGGATAGAAAATAAATATGACTTTATAAATATCATCCCCATAAGTCTATTTTATAGGGTCCCAAAAAAACCCCATAAGTGCAAAAATGGGTTTTGGGAGTTTTTGGCGCTAATTATGACTTCTTTCCGTTTTTTGATGCAAATTGTTTCTAATACATATAATACTACTTTATAGTGATGGTTAGATGTATAATTAATTTTTTGAACAATTTATTATTGTTTTGAGCAATTTTCTCTTAAAATAGAGATAGAAAGTCGCGCTTTTTTTTTAAATTCTTCACTTTTTTCTTAATTTTCAATTAGGGTTAATGTTGATGTTAACAAGCATAATTGCTTAAACAATTTATTATCATTGGTAATAATATTATCTTTGAATAATACTAGAAATTGCATTTTTTCCTGAAATTTTCAACTTTTTGTCCACTCCTCATTGAGAGTGGAGAGCTAATTAATTAAATCTATTTTTCACTTAAAGTGACTTACTTATTAATGAAATTAGGCTCAAATAATTATTTAGATAATTAATTATTGTTAATAAATATCTATTATTGTTTATAACTATCTTCTTTTAGATAAAGGCTAGAACGTTGCGGTTTTTTTTAAATGTTTAATTTTGCGTTGCCTTTTTAGTTATGAACAAACAATAAATAAATATTAGAAAGTAACTTATTTTAAAGAATCTCTTTCTTTTTCGTGAATACATTTTGCAGGAGGGAAGGATGATATCAAAATATTTTTTTTCTCTTGCGTAAGATATCTTTTTTGTTTAAATTATTATTTTTTTCAACATTTGGGAAGGAGACAAAATAATTCACTTAAAAAAATACAATGACATTTAAAACTCAAAAGTCAAAGCAAAACGAAAGATTTCAGGAAAAAGGGAACATTCTAGTAATACTCTAATAAAAGCAACTATTAATAATAATCAATTGTTTAAATAAGCTTGTTTGCTCACTTGCATTGATTATTACTTCACTAAGTGAAAAGTGGACAAAAAGGTAAAAATTTCAGAAGAAACCGCAACTATCTAGCCAGAATGAAGAAGAACATAGTTATAAACAATAATAATTTGTTTGAATAATTATTTTTGCTGAATTGAAATAATTATTAACTCACTCCGAGTGAAAAGTAGACTAATAGTTGAAAATTAAAAAAAAACGCAACTTTCTAGCCAACTCTAAATATAATTTCTTACGAAAAAAATGGATTTATTTTTGTGTGGATTCGAACATATTTCCGGATCATGTGCATGAAAATTCGAGAAAAAAATATTTGAAACACCCTAGTGTACAGGTGGAATAAGGTATTTTCAAGAACAAGAAAAGAATTTTTAACCGAAGAGATAAATTTTTATCTAACCTTCTGAATCTCTAAACAAAAAATAAATTTGTAACTAAGTAATTCAAGTTGCAACTCAATATTAGAAGTTATATAGCAAAAAGATGATTTTTCAACCAAAAAGAATTTTTTCTATCAAGAGGATGAATTTTCAATATGATAGATCCATTTTTCTCAAAATAATTGAATTTTCAACGAATAAAAATCAATTTTCTTTAATATTTTCTATTTCTATGATAATGGAATTTTCAGAAAAATGTTTGAATCCTCAACCAAAAGAGCGATTTAATTATACGATAAGGAAAATCAGCTATTTTCTGAAACCAAGTGAATCGGATTTATGCTCCTAACAACGTTTATTAATTTCTATCAATAGCTAATTCTTCACAAATGACAGGTTTATTACATAAGAAATAAATTTGGATTTAAATTTTATAATTCTCTGTTGATCTTATTGTTTTCAAACCAATTTCTCATTGGTTCAGTTTGGTAGCATCTTCAGATTCTTCAAGTAAATGATAATGACTAAAATAAAACATTTCCATTTCCTACC
>JAABKJ010002719.1:0-27303 GCA_011634705.1 Andricus grossulariae
GAGCTGCATAAACCTGCAAGAAGGAATTATTCACGGCGCCGTGTGATAATGCGTGGTATTGATGAGACCTGGCAGGCCGATTTGGTTGAAATGATCCCATATTCCCATGTGAATAAAGGTTTCAACTACTTGCTTACTATTATAGATTTATTTTCAAAATACGCTTGGGCTATTCCATTGAAAAGCAAGACTGGAAAAGATATTACTGCTGCAATGAAACCTGTACTTGTCCAAGGTCGAATCCCCCAGAAATTGCATACCGATAAGGGCAGAGAATTTTACAACTCACAATTTGAGGGCTTAATACAACCATACAACATCAAACTGTAGTCAACGTATAGCAATCTTAAAGCATCAATCTTTGAAAGATTTAATCGAACACTCAGGAACATGATGTGGCCTCAATTTAGTTTATATGGCAACTATAAGTGGGTAGTAACCTTGCCTACCCTTGTTTCCAAATATACCGATACGAAACCTCGAACCATTGGTATGAAACCTAAGGATTTCACCGCTGATGATGAGAAAGAATTGATGCAACGTTTCTATAAGCAAAGGGAAATACCCATGAGACGAATAAAATTCAAAGTTGATGATAATGTTCGTGTGAGCAAACTCTGTTCAAAAGGGATACAATGCAAACTGGTCCACAGAAATATACACTGTAGACCAAGTCATGTTAACTAAACCAGCTACGTATAAGCTCAAGGACTATCACAATCGACTAATTGCTGGTGGCTTCTATCAAGAAGAGCTCCTCAAGGTCAAGTACCCTGACATTTATCTCATAGAGAAGGTTCTCAAGAAACGAGATAAGAAAGTCTATGTAAAACGGCTTGGATTTGATTCTTCACACAATAGTTGGATAGATAGGTCAGACATGTAGATCAACGGTGAACTATAGTTGAATTATAGTTCAAGTATAGCTGAGTTATAGTTAAAGAATGGTTAAAGTATAGTTAAGTTATAGTTGAAAAATAGTTGAGTATTGTTAAGTTATAGTTAAAATATAGTTAAGTTGTAGTTAAAGTATGGTTGAAGTATAGTTAAATGACCGTTAAACTAGAGTTAAGGTATAGTTAATGTATTGCTAAATTATAGTTGAATTATAGTTAAGGTATAGTTAAGTTATAGTTAAGTTATAGTCAAAGAATAGTTAAAGTATAGTTAAGTCATAGTTGAAGTATAGTTAAGTTATAGTTAAAGTATAATTAACTTATAGTTAAATTAACTTAAAACTAATATTAAACATATGTATTACCTAGATGTAAGGGTTTTTGAAGAATAAAGAAAATTATGTACATATAATGTTATGGTTTATTCCAATACCATCAATATATATTTACAATGTTAGCTTACAATTTATACACACACTCATTTCCTATTTACAATTTATTCACTATCCACATACATTCTCTTATCTTCTAATTCTTTAATTCTATAGTGATCCCATGCCAGAACACACAAACCTGCAATGGTTGTGTGTTTTAACTTTCGATTATTGATTCCTATGTATTTTTCGGCGCTGAATCTGAAACTGACCTTCGTTTTGCACCATCACGTCAGGATTTTTTGCAAATGAGCAAAAACCCAAAAATCGCGAAAATTGTATATGAATAAGAAACGTTGATTTATGTCTATTTTACGAGTTATTCACTGTTTTTAGCTTATATTATATATTATGACTGACAATAATGCACTGAAAAAAATTTGAGTAGATTGATGAGGGGGGGGGGGTTGACTCATTAGACTTTTGAGTTCTCTATTATGATCAACATTTCTACGAAAAAAAGATACTAGTTTATTTTATAAATTAATTTTTCACGTACTGATTTCAATTTTTTTCCTGGAATTTCAAAAGGTACTACACAAGGCTATTGATCCATGTTCAACACCCCGCCTCCCTCCAGCAAAGTGCATAAAATACTCACGGCTTTAATCCGCGTGTCGAAGTTTCTTCTGTCCCTTGATGCACTGCGCTGCACTTTTTCTTTTGAGCTCTTTATTGGGTTCAACACGGTTTAACATCCATCAATAATCTGCCAACATAGTAGAAGTCCATTTTCCTTGACATCTTCTTTTCATTTCTTTGATGTCCTGATGAAATCTTTCGCCCATCTCTACACTAAAAGCACCCAGATTTTTAGGAAAATAGGCCAGATGTGAATGCAGAAAGTGAACCTTAAAGCTCATTAAGCAGCTAAGTTTTTGAAACTTTTGCAGCATTTTCTCAACGATTGACTTGAAGTTCGGATCCTTCTCATTGCCAAGAAACTTAGACAATACATCTTTATAGGCTTCCCATGCTTTCTTTTCCTTAACGTTTATTTCTTTCAAAAAATTCTCATCTCTGAGGAGTTTTCTCATGTCAGGACCAGTGAAAACGCCCTCTTTTATTTTTGCGTCTGATAAAGCCGGAAATTTATTATACATATATTTGTAACATTTGCCTTCTTTTAGTAACGCTTTGACAAATTGCTTTATCAAGCCTAATATGATGTGCAAAGGTGGAAGGAGAACTTTTTCCGGATCTACAAGAGCTTTTCGGATCACATTTTTAGCTCCAGGTTCTAATGAAGCTCTGCGTTGCCAGCTTTCCGTTTCCAATTATTTTGTATGTCTCTGCTCTCCCACTTGCATAGAAAACAGGGAAACTTCGTATAACATCCTTGCTGTCCTAAGAGCATAGATATTATTTTAAGATCGCCGCATATAATAAATTTATGATCCTTGTACTTGATTTTATCGAGAATAAATTCTAAATTCTCGTACCTCTCTTTTAAATGAACAGAATGTCCAACGGGTATTAACGCAAACACATTTCCATTGTGCAGCAGTACAACTTTAAGGCTCCTTTTAGAAGAATCTATGAATAGTCTCCAATCAGTGCTTACGTAAGGAATGTTAAATTCATTCATAAGTCCAGGGAAATTATTACAGAAGACTAAGTCTACGTCTTGCGAAAAAAAGGGAACAAATCTTTGTTCTCTATTCCTGAGCCAAGGAAATGAAGTGCCAAATGCAAGCAAATTTTTCTCTTTAAGCCTCGAACCAAATAACTCAGCAGCCTCTTTGGTCAGATGTAAGTCTCGAACTAAATCGTTCAGCTGAGACTGAGAAAAAAGTTCTGGTGCGCAGCTTATTGCAGGTTCGTAATCCTGGCTGTTATCTTGAAAATCTTCGTTTAAGATCATGCTACGTGCATGATCTCAGCAACGAAGCTAACTCACCGACCATCACGTAGTCTTTCACCCAAAATTTTTGTAAATGTCTTGATGGTGGGGAAGGGGGTCTTCACCACCATTAATTTATTGAAGATAAATGGTAAAAAACATAATAAAGTAGTTAATTAGTTATATATAAAAAATGAAATAGAATAGAACATAAGACTCATTTTTCATAGAAATTTTGTTCATAATAGGGAACACGAAAGTCCCCCGCCCCCTTCATCAGGCCACTCAAATGTTTTCCAGTGCATTAGTGTCAGTCAGAATTTATAATATAAGCTGAAAACAGTGAATAAATAGTAAAATGAATACCATTCAACGTTTTTTATTCATATACAATTTTCACAATTTTTGGGTTTGTGTTACCAGTTCCTCTCTGAATCTTTGCTTCCACCTAAGCTTGTCGAGGTCGAGACTTCTTGGAGAGAGGTTTACGAGTTCCATTCACAATTCAAGGAAAACGCTAAGCATATAATCCGATTTGAGAATCTTTGCCACAACTTCATAACAATTGAGAAAGAACGTCAATCAATCACTGCCAAAGAGTTAAAAAAGGCACTGAATGTCAAGAAGAACTTCTCCGCTGGAGGACCAGCTGGTATCCAGAACTCCTTGTGGCTGAAGTTAACTTCTACATAACATCTGGCCCGTAATTTCACATCAAAATTTAGTGTCGTAGACGCACATTCTGCAGCAACCAGTGTTAGGACGCACTGTACTCCCACTGAAGGAAGACGACTTGTTCAACTGTTGGGATAGGTGTACGAATAACGTGACTCGAAACAAGGTATAGCAGGCTGCCAAAGAAACCTGTTAATTGACAGGTGCGTCTGCAAAGACGCAGATTCTCATCAGTGCTGCTGGTCGATTGCCTGGACTGACTACAGGAAAACTTTCGAATCAACCTCCTATAGTCTTGTCATCTATCTATTGGAAGGTATGAAATTTCATCCATGCATGGTGATAGAGAGATAGAGCATAGAGAGATTTATTACCCTGTGAAAAATTATATTTACTATGAGTATAGTTCCACCGATGTGGCTTCTTAAGCGGCCTTGCGTGACTTTGGCGTGGCTTATAGGCAGTGGAGTGGCTTATAAAAAGCTTCTCAGGAAGCGTTAAAGTAGTGCTGCCATCTCTAAAATTTGCCGCGATAAAGGCAAACTAGAATGCTCTCTTATTGACGACAAGAATAAATTTGGCAGCATTACTTTCACACCTCCTGCGAAGGTTCGTACAAGCAAGACTCATTCTGTAAACAAATTTACATTTTTTGTTATTTGCTATAACAAAATGTATCGTGCTATTGGCATACCTGCTGTCAGAGGCCACATATAAGGTTTCAGTGACTTACGGTTTAATCCTGCAGCAAATTTCGAATTTCACTCGCAAGAAACTTGTTATTTGACAAAATCTATTTTTTTTTGTCAGAATTCTCGTTTGCGTGAATAGATGCAGTTTTCTTTTCCAAATCGATTTATGTGAAAATCTTATTTTCATCAAAAATGTGACATGAGATTGTTTTCAACTTGTAAGGCAGAATGAATCGTTTCTTTTTGTCTTGAAAATAGTGTGTAAAGGGCAATCTAATCGCACAATTTGTTCGAAAATTACCGTGGTCAGTGCTCGCAGATAACAGCAACGACGAGAAAAGACATATTCTGTAGTAAACTCAATCCTTTTTGAATCACTATGTCTGAAAACAGCGGAATTAAATAAGAACCAATTATCTGATCAGAATTTCGTGAAAGCATGGTGGATAACTTGCTGGATTTTAGAAAATTATCGCATATACTTTTCTGAAAAATCTCTACTTTTATGTGATATGAAAAATTTCGAGAAAATTTCCTATTATTCGCTTCCAAATTATAAGATGTATAGCTTAATTTTCCCCTTTTTTGTCATGGGGTAGGGAGTCCTACTTACAATTGAAATATTTTCCCGTCCTTTTGCGGTTTTAAAGTATGTACATTCAGCTTATTGAAACGCTATATGGCTTGCCTGGGGAAACTTCTTAACCTCACAAAACAGTAGTGTGTATGATGGCGACCGATAAGCAGCACATTTGGCTCTGCATTATTCACGAGTTCCAACGAGGGAAAAATGTTTTTTAAGAATGCGAATCGATCTGTTCTTTTCTTGATATCAGTGACCGGGAGCGCTCAAGGCAGCCTCCAAAATTTGAAGATGGTGAATTGCGAGAATTGCTTGATGAAGACTCGAAGCAAACGCAAAAAGAGCTTGCAGCTCAGCTAGGAGTCACTGAAGCAGCCATCTCCAAGCGATTGCATGCGATGGGAAAAATACAAATTGTAGGAAGATGTGTTTCACACGAACTGATCGAACATAACCTTGGTCAGTCAATAAACGCGTTCCTTTCGCTGCTCGCCAAGCATCAAAAGAAAAACTTGTTGTGGAAAATTATGATGGAGATGAAAAATATATTTTCTATGAGAATCCCAAGCGCAACAAGACATGGGTAGATCTGGGACAACCATCGACATTTACTCCCGAACAAAAAATCTACACGAAGAAGGTTCTACTCTGCATCTGGTGGGACATGAAAGGTATACATTATAACGAGCTATTGAAAACGGGACAAACAGTTGCCGTGGGACACTATAGTCGCCAATTAAATAAATTGAACGTGGTACTTGATGAGAAAAGGCTATATACTGCGCACGTGTTCTGGTCAATCCTCGGTTTGTTTCATTGAAAAGAGCTACCTTTTTTGTATCAGAATCGAAAAAAAAGTCGAATTGATTTTTTCAAACGATAGACCCCTCTTAGCTATCCCGGTCTCGTATATGCAATTCTTCTCTTAAAAACTCCAAACTGTGGAAGTTTTCTAGATTTTTTAGCATTTGCAAGGTATTTAAAACAGTTTCAAAAATAATCCTCGTTGAAATTCCGTGTGACCTTTTTCTCCAAAATGACGATTTTGAATTTTTAGTGTGACTTAAAAGTAAGAAAAATTAGACTCAGCGTATTAATATATATAAATATTTTTACAATTTTGAAGAAAACACTGATATATACATTATTTTGGTTTAGGTGACGTTACCTATGTACAAATTCCTCAATGCCATTACTTGATCCAATAATACCTAATACGCTGTCTAACAATTTTTTTTACATTGTCATCCTGATAAGAAAGTATTAGTTATATGTAAAATTTGACTTTCTTCGTTTTTATCAAATCCTCATAATCTCATAAAGATAAACAAATTTTGGTGTTACCATTTTTTGATAGGACGCATATGTTTCGTTTTAATTGTGATGAATTGTATTCAAAATGTAAAATTCCATTTTGCGGTCCAACTATGCAAGATACGAAAAAAAAGTAAATAAAAAATATTTTTTACACAGAATTTTTTTTTTATCCTTGAGAATAAGATGACAAATGAAATTTAGGAAAAACTAACACAAGATACAAAAAAAAAATTAAAAAGACAAAAATTGATTACCCAAGAAAGATCTGCGAATTTGTCATATATAATTCTTTGATCGGACGTAGTCTTTGCTTTAATCGTAAAAAATAGCATTAAAAATGAACAAATTAAATTTTCAGAAGGAAGACACAAGGTAAAATAAAATGTTTTATAAAAAAAATTGTTTCCCTAAAAATACATTTTTAAGATTAGAAATTAACAAATCATTTTTTTGTTTTCACAGAAATATCATCAGGTATGCGGCCCATAACAAGGGACTTTCTGGCCAATTTTGGCATGAGTGATGAACCTTCAAATCATCAAGGTAGGCCTAGTATAAATACAAATGTATAGCAGAGGTGTTCAATAACAAACAGCTTTTATATCAATAGCTTAAAACTACATATTGATGATCTCTTATAACAGAAAATTTTCTACGCACATGTAACCTTGTTTTCAATGTTTTAAAGGAAATTTTCATTATTTTTGTATTTCACACTTTTTTTGAAGCTCTTTTCTTTTTCAATCATGTTGTTTCGTGGAATATTTCTGTAAATTGTATTATGTCATAAGTTTGACAAGATAATAAGTTTTAAAATACATTATAAAAAATATTGAAAAAGGAATCTTTTGAAATCTCGTGATACTTTTGGAAATATTTTTCAATTTATTAAAGTCTTTAAAATCTGCTATAATGCTTAGACATCTCACAAAATAATTTAAATCCCATAAAATTGCTGCAATACTTTCAGATCGTATAAAATCCCTTATATCTCATGAAATTCTTCGAAGTTGCTTGAAATCATTACAAATACTGCGAAATCCTTTGACATCGTTTTCAAGTCTTTGGAATCATTTGAAGTCACGTAAAATCTATATATTTTTTTTTATTTTTTGTATTTCATGCATACCCTTCAAAACTGTTAAAATCTATAAAAATACCCTAAAATAAGATATTATTCATTCCCAAGAGTATTATAGAAATTTGACGAAATTCCCGTTACAGGTTGTAACATGCTACCTCTAGCGGAGTCCTCCGAAAAAATATTTGAGTCGCCGTGGTGAGTTTACCCAGCAACTCAGCAACGTTTCTTACTCCCAGTTCTTTTGTATTGGAAATGTTATAAAATCCTACAAATATTTTGCAATTCCTTAAAATATCTAAAAATCACTTAAAAGCTCTCGAAGTTCCGTAAAATAATGTGAGAAACCTTAAAAACTGGGAAATTTCATAGAATCTTCTGAAATCTTTTGTAATCCCTCGAAATTCCCATAGATGTATGGAAATCTTTGTAATCTTCCGAAATCTCTTTAAATGTTTCCAAGCAATAGAAATTCTTGGTTTTTGCCCAAGCGTTGCGCAGAATAACTTACCTGTAACTTTTTACAAAGCCGCGGCAATTACGAGAACTTCCGTATTTTTTTTTGCACGTCAAAACCAACGAAACAATTTAGAGTCAGCTTGATCGAAAACACAGGCTCAAAATAGCGAGGAGTGTGTCATCTCTCTTCGTGTACCATCTCTTCACGGCTTTCCTTACAAAAAAATCATTAGAGGTCAATAATGAATTTCCTGTCTTTTCGTGAGGTGTGCTTCGTAGAACATGATGTTTTAATTATGATCCCTAAACATAATTGTTTATTCAACCTAATTAAAATTCGCCTAAGTATGCCAAATGAGAATACACAACAACATTTCAATCCTATTTTTCTTGTTCCAGAGCTAAGTTCACAGTTCGACTATTCAGCTAATGATCACCTGATTCCACGTATTTCTCGTTCCGGAACTTCTTATTCTCCTGACGGAAATCATTCTCCTGTAAGGTCTCTTTCTTCTGCTGAACCGCCTCTTCGTGCCAGGTCCCGGTCTCCTAATGCCAGATCTTCTCCTTTACGCCTACGTAGTTTTAAACTTGAACAACTGAGATTTATTCGGCTTATTCCCAACGTTAATTTGAACCGGCGATTCGAGATGCGAAGATACACTTTTCCTCGTGATAAACCACTTAAAATAAAAGAAGCAAGGCGTGTTCTTAGGCCCATGCCAACTGAAGAACAAACTGTATTATTAAATTCCAATGGTGACGTCTTTGCAATATTGGCGAGAAACACATATTTTCGTGGAATATATACAATAAGACATTTTCCTGCGTATCATACAGAAAGACGGGTGAAAGTAAACATCAACAGCGGCGCGATTGAAGATATGACAACAGAAGAAATCCAGGAATCTCCGTTAGGCACTTGTTGTCCAATTTCAAAACATTTTAAAATAATAGTTGTGGACGACTTTCATCGGCAACATAATTTTAATGATTGAAAATACGCGAATCTAAGATACAGTATTATTTGAGATCCGAAGTAGGATTAAAATCTCTTAAGAAACTAGTAATAAACTATGATAATATATGACCTCATTCATTTATTCTATCTATATTCAAGCTTCTATGTTTCCGCTCGATTTGCGCGTGTTTTTGGTCTTGTGACTATCTCCACTATGTCAGTACGAAAATTTTTCAGTATACATTAGTTTTAAATCTTATTAAATGGTCTTAACGTAATGTTATTCCGCCTGCATGGAAATTCTTTATCGCTGATTTTTCAACTAATAATTTGTCACTTTAGATTGAGATAAGACTTCACAGCGGAGCAATTTACGCCTACGCCCAAAGGGAAGTGGCTTAATGGTATAATAATAATAATAATAATAATGTTCAGGATCCTCAAGCTTGAGTTTATCTATTTCAAATGCTTCCAGTTAGAAACCATATATTTTTTTAACGTTATTAGAATGATTGAACCTCAAGTGTTTGCATTTTAAAATTCTTCAATTTTGAAATTTGGATATAAGACTGAATTTCTTTCTATACAGGAATCTCACTTTTTAGTTTAACATAGAAAAGTCTATCCAATCACTTTGCACTTCTCACCTGTCCAATCACTTTTGAAATTACAGTTCTAAGTGCACACTTCTGAAATAGTTTAATTTATGAGGCCTTGAAAATAAATGGTTTACTTTCAAAAAGGTAATTTCGAAAATATTTCTTTGTATGCTTCTTCATTTTCTAATGCTCAATCCGGAAATTTACAAATTCATGCACATATAATTTTGTTATTTGAAGTAATCCCGAAAAGATGAAAAAAGTCAAATGTGCATTTTTTAATGTTTTTTCAGAATTAACAAATTTTCATGGGCATTACATTTAAACTTGCTGAGTTCTCTAGATTTGAAATTTCGAATTGCACAATGCTAAACTTTTATTATTTGTTTTGAATGCTTTGTGTTGAGAGAGTGTCTAACTTTGAATTCCTTTTAGGAATTAAATTATATAAACGTAATATTTCATAAAAAAATTTCGTTATTAGGTCATGTATTTACCGATACTTACAACATTTAAGTCAGTGAAAAATCGATCTTAACTTATAATCGATTTAACTTAAGATAAATTTCAGATTTTGCCTTTTTACTAACTTCAGTTCAATAAATGGCGTTTCATCATGACTAGTTTAATTTTAATTAAAAAATTGTGTTCTCACTGCAGTTTCCATATATTACTTATTGTCCTTTGTGTTTAACATAATTTTTTATTCATACGAAGATAGTCATAAGTCGTTAAAAAATATGGCATCTGTGCAAAACCTACTAACAGTATATTTTTACGAACAAATAATAATATATGACTATTTTCTTAACATAGATGTATGTGAAAGAAAACTTGAGCTTTTTCAGAAAAAAAAGAACTTTAAATTTGAAAAAAATTAATATAATTTTTTATCCTCAAATTAAGCAATTGAAAATTATGTGAGATTTACAAGCACAAATTTTTAATTTCAAGCTTCGAAAATTCAACAATTTCAAAGAAGCCTGTAAAAATAAACAGTGTTAAAATTAGCTATTCAAAATGGCGCAATTTCAAACATGAAAATTATATAAATCAAACGTTTCAAATTCATAACTACAAAAAAAATTAAACCTTAAAATTGTCCATATGAATCTCAAACCAATTAAAAATAATACAAAAATTTTACCCCATTAAACTAAGTACATAGTAAAAGATAAAATCACTTTTTCCCAATTGAACAAAAATTGAAAACTAAAATTTTTTCCCTTCCAGCGCTATAAAAATTTCTCACAATTCAGAAAAAAGTAAAAAACCCGAATTCGATTTTCTTATGATGCAGCCAAGTGATCTGATAAGACCAGTGTGCTTAATTTGACATATCAGATTCGTGTAATAATAATTAAATAGGAATTATGGAGAACTTATTATTGTCAAAATTTATTTCAATCTAAAAACTCTTTCACGAAATTACAAAAATACATAAAACTTAGGTATAAATTTCCAATTTTCCATCGACATACAATCCAGTATATTTTTATAATCTATTTACAAAATTGACTATGTCCATAATTAGTAAGTGAATGTTTTTCAATCAAAAGGCTTTCTTCGATTAATAAATAAATCTAAATTTGAGTCAATACTGAATTTGAAAGTTTAAAAACCTATACTGAAATGTTTATTTTGAACGAAATAAAGAACAGAAACCAACTAGAAATAAACTAAGATTTATATTTAACTATGAATTAACTGAAATTTAAAGAAAACGTTCTTCACTCAGGTTGCGTTTTAATGGAGAAACATTTTTGAATTTATGAAATGATTTTTCAACAATTGAAAATCCTATTGATTACATTTTTTGCCTCAAAATTCAGTTTTGCTTCAATTTTATTTCATATTTAAAAAATCAAGCATTTATTCAGTGTTGATTATGCCTCGAGTAATTTTTTTTTGTTACAGTATACTCTCAAGAATGATTATATTGTCTACTTTTTATTCTACAATGTTCACATTCTTCAAATAAACCGGCAGCAATATAACGGACACCATGCCCCATGGTATAGGGTACGCTGACCGAAATGCAAGACCAACGAATTAATTCAATATCGAACAACGAAGCAGTTGTATGCAGCATGCCTTCTACTACCAATATCGACCTGGAAGAGTCCTGTGCGTTCTTGAAATCCTCATCTGAAGCGCAGAGATCCTAAGCACCAAAAGGAAGTGCCTTTTTGTGACGTTATTTGATTATGAATACAGACTAACATAATTCTATTGAATTTAATTATTTTATGCTTTCGACTTAAAAATGCTTAAATAAAGAGAAAAAGTCCATTAATGGCATTTTTTTAAATCTAAAAAGTGGCGTGATCCTAACCCTTTTACGAAGTATTACTTTATCAAACTTTATTATAAAATACACGAATCTACAATCGAATGTGCATTAAACATAAGATATCTGAGTTTCAAAACGTAAATGGAATATATGATTGCAAGAGTTTAAATTGAATATATGATTGCGTGAGCTTAAGCTCTTTTAAATTTATCAGGTAATACGATTTGAAATTTGTAATTACTCCAAGCCCGACAATTGGCCACATAAGCGATTCATGCTTGGGAAGGAACAGTACACAATTATACACAAAGCTTCAGAATATTCATTAGTTGAAATTCTACGTTCATCAATTCTTCCTACATTTTGAAAAAAAATGAAAATCATTTATACGCTGATCTTAACCTTGGACGTTCTTCTTGATTCTATTGGTAAGTAAAGAGTAAATTGATATAATTTTTTTATAGTAAGTACGTTGCAATAGATATTATACATTAATGAATGTAAAATACTATGCAATCTCTATGAGAATGAACAATTATTATTATTGATATCACTTATTTGCCAATAAGGTATAATAACTACTTATACTTTCAGGATTGACTTATGTTAATCAGCGTTTGATATTTTTTTCCAATGGAAAGTTTGTACATCACAAGAATTAATTTCAATCGCTCTCTGCCGCATTCTCATGTTTGAAAGCAAAGATATAAAATTATTCTCTTCGAAACTCCACAGTTTTGAAATTTTCTACATTTTGCAGTATTTGCAGAGTATTCAAATCAGTTTTAGAAATAATCATCCTCGAAATTTAGCGTCACTTTTTTCCCCGAAAATAAAGATTTTGAATTTTTGTTATGACTTTGAAATAAGGAAAATTAGATTGAGTGTAGTAATGTATATTTTTTCCATTTTGGAGTAATCGCTAATTATATGTACAATATGATGGTGGAGGTAACGTAACCTATTTGCAAACTTTCTGAACAATTTTCTATTATTGTTCGAATGGAGTTCAAAATGTTACGGAGTAGCGTTCTTTAATTACTTATTACACAATTATATGAATTACATAATTATAAATCATACATCTTTCAGAAGTACTTAGCAAACTCCAATTTTACAATTTATAATTATATTAAAGTATAATTTACATCGAAAACGAATATTCACGGTTTTTTGACTTGGCAGAAGTTCATTATATCGAGAATCTCGTAAAGGCTGTGACTAACTAATAGGGAATGAAGTGGAATAATCAAATTTCAATTTTTCTATCTTTAATACATATTTAACATAAAAAATTCATGAATCATTTTTGCCTTTTCACAGAAATATCATCAGGTATGCAGCCCAAAACGAGGGATTTTCTGGCAAATTTTGGCATAAGTAAAGAACACGCGAATCATCAAGGTAACCCTAGTACAAATAAAAATTTACAACTGAAGTGTTAAATAATAAACGTCTTCTAAGTCAACAGTTCTCTTCTCCTTTCGAAGCATGCGATTCCATAAAATAATCCTGTTGAATAAAAAAATCCTATCAATTTTAGCAAGCGCCTCCGAACAATAGCTTTTCTGCAGATTGGACTTTTACTGAAAAATATACTATGGTAAATTCATTATAATGAATTATCATACAGAAAACTATTCTAGGGCAATTAGCATTAAATTAATTTTTACAAATATGCCAGGCCCCACACATTGATTTAACTAAATTAAAATCCAATAAAATATGCCGAAAGAGAATACACAACAAAACTTTAATCCACTCTTTCTTGTTCCAGAGCTAAATTCACAGGTCAACTGTTCAGCTGATGGTCACCCTATTCCGTGTGTTTCTCGTCCTGGAACTTCTCATTTCCCTGACGGAAATCATTTTTCTGGAAGGTCTCTTTTACCTGGCGAGCCGCCTCTACGTGCCAGGTCGAGGTCTCCTTCTGCCAGTCTTTCCTCTGTACGTCTAAGTAGTTTTAATCTGGAATCACTCAAATTTGTTCGGCTTATTCCCTACGTTAATCCGAGCAGGCAATTCGAGATTCGAAGCTACACTTTTCCTTGTGATAAATCAATTCAATTAAGAGGAAAAGGGCAAGTCCTTGGACCCGTGCCAACCGAAGCACAAAGGGTATTATCAACTTCCAATGGTGAAGTCTTTGCAATAGTGGAGAATAATCAAATACTTCGTGGAATATATACAATGAGAAATAACTATGGAACTGATGTTGAAAGACGGGTGAAAATAAACATGGACAGCGGTGCGGTTCAAGATATGACCCTAGAAGAAATAAAGGAAACACCCTTAGCGAATCGTCACCCAATTTCAAGAACTTTCAAAATAATAGTTGTGCACGACTTTCATTCACAGCATAATTTGAATTTCTAAAAACGAATGAAACGAAAATACAATATCGTTTGTGATTTAAAGTAGGATCAGAATGTTACAAGAATCTGGTAATTGAATATAATAATTCCTGACCTTATTTATTTATTTATTCTATCCATATTCAATTTTTTATGATTTCGCTCGATTTTCGCGTTCTTTTTTGTCTTGTGACTTTTTTCTATTTTCTCAATAAGACAGTCTGTTAGTACATGTCAGTTTTTCATACACACATATTGTAATGGTCACCTGACAACCAATCTGAGCCTTGTAGCTGAGGCAGTCAGTAGGTTTTTCAGACTATCAAATGCTTTACCCAGGTATGTATACGACTTGCATTTATACACAACCTTGATGTCATTCTCGTTCTCGTTCTTTAGCTCCGCGATCCCTAATTTTTATCTAAGTAAATGCACTGTTCTTCATTTATCTAGTCCAAACTAGGTGTTAATATTATTGGGAAACTGCTCAGTGACATCAATAATTTACTGCAGTTTCTGGTTTTTAATCAGCGTATAGCTTCAAATTATTTACGTATAGAAGATGGATCAGTTGATGAACATCCTCGTTATCATGTATTCTGAACTTATGAGACATGCTACTTAGCGTTTCGCTTAATGGGTTCAACGCTAAGCAGCACGAAATATATTAAATGTGTTTCCTTGAAAGTTACCTGTCGTAATGCGAATCATTCTAGTTATTCTTGGTTGTCTACGGCCAAAATACTTCATACTTTAACCCCAAACCATCATCGCATGACTTAGAAAGTCGATGATACGTGGACAGACTTTCTAAATTTTGAAGACTTTAAGCAAATAGTCATTTAGTATCGCAGGAAACACTTGCTTGTTGCCAATGTGTGCTTTGTGCAAGTTTCTTTGATGTTCACGTGCTTACGTCATGGCATCAGCGTCTATAATGACTAGATCTTTTCTGTAACGCGAGTTTTTAGAACATTCTTTTTGATCTTCTGTAAGGATGTCATTATCGTCGCAGTAATAATATACCTTTTCTGCAATTACAGCTGTAATCCATTTATAAATTGTAGGAAAACATTTTATTTGTCAAAATTCAGATGGATCTTCAGCGTCTGGGTTTTTAGGCAACATATACGTACTACCTTTGAGCATAAAGCCTGTCATCAGATATGGGTGTTTGCGACTTCAAAAGTTTGGACATTGTTTTGCGATGGATTTCATACATCTCTTTCTCCGGCGGCGTTAAATCTGTTTTGGCTACTCTAGTTTAACCAAGAATCCTTTTTTTATTATTGTTTACGTTCTTTCTAGAAATAGACGATTTTTGAGAATCAATATTTTCGTTTCTTGTTGTGTTGCAATTGTTTTTGCAGTGATCGCCTTGCCTTAAATCTTTAGAAAAAGATTTATCGTTTGAGGAATTTTATTCTGGCGAATGTGGATCATTTTCAATAGTGTCTTCCGATTTCTTAGAATCAAGATTTGTTGTATTTGATGAATTGCAATAGCTTTCACAATGATCATCCGTGTTACAAGAGGTAATTCTTACCTACGCAGGTGAATCTAATAAAATTTTATCAACTTCAGCAAAAAACTATTTTGGACCTTTACTTAAATCTCTAAAGCAATGCTCATTATTCATGGAATTTGATTCTGGCAGAGGCGGTTCATTGTTAACATCCCATCGAAATTTTCATCGCGAGTGGGAAGGAGTTCATTATATGACTCTGCTGTGTAAACTTGTCACGAAAAAACAGCCAACTTATTAAGCCAAGTAAAATATCGTTGGAATTGCACAAAATCATAGATTTCGAATATAATCAAAAACTAGACTATAACAACTTTGCCATCTTGTTTTGAGGTACATCCCTTATCCATTCCTTTTTTTTCATAGCTTGTGTCGTTATTTTCATTTTTGAATGCTATTTGCACGATTAAAATGAGAACTAAGCGTCCTGTAGAAAACTAATCAGTAACAAAGTTCTTGACATTTTTTTTGGTGAAGAACTTTTCTCTCTTAATTTTTTTCGTACCTTGTGTCGTTTCTTCAAAAATTTAACTTTCTTCAAATGTTATTTTTTTACGGGTGAAACGAAAACTACGTGTCATATCAACAAATAATTTTTAACAAATTTGTCCATCTATTTTCTGTGAGTATCCTATCTGTGAACGTGGAGTTGTTAGTTGAAGATCTGATCGTATTAATTGAGACATTCACACTATGCACTCTATGCATTTCAGTTTTGAATTTTAATTTCAGAAGATCTAATTCCATATCAATCAAGAATTAATTGACGAAAACCTTCTGAGAAAAACAGAAAAAGTCCATTATTAGCATTTTTTTTAATCTAAAAAGTGGCGTGATCCAAGCCTTTTACGAAGTTTAACTTTATTAAATTTTATTGTAAAACACACAATTCTACAAAAAAATGTACATTAAACATAAGTTGTCTGAGTTTCTCAACGTAAATGAAATATATGATTGCGATAATTTAAATTAAATATATGATTGCGAGAGCTGAATCTCTTTTGAACTCATAAGGTGATACGAATTGAAATTTGTCATTACACCATGCTCAACAATTAGCCACATAAGCGATTTATGCTTGGCGAGGGGAAACAAAAATATCTCGGAACAGTACACATATATACACAAAACCTCAGAATATTCATTAGTCAAAATTCTACATTCATCAATTTTTCCTACATTTTGAAAAAAAAAATGAAAATCATTAATATGCTGATCTTGACCTTGGACGTTTTTGTTGACTTTATTGGTAAGTGAAGAATAAATTTATATAATTTTCTTGATAGTAAGTACGTTGGAATATCTATTATACATTAATGAATGTGAAATACTATGCAATCTCTTTGAGAATGAACAATTATTATTATTGATATAATTTATTTGCCAATAAAGTATAATAACTAGATATATTTTTATGATTTACTTATATTAATCAGCGTTTGATATTTTTTTCAATGAAGAGTTTGTCCATCTCAAGAATTAATTTAAATCGCTCTTTGCCGCATTTTCAAGTTTCAAAGCTAAGATATAAAATCATTCTCTCTGAAACTCTACAGTTTCAAAGTTTTCTACATTTTGCAGGATTTGCAGGGTATTTAAATCAGTTCTAGAAATAATCATCCTCGAAATTCCACGTCACTTTTTTCACCCAAAATAATGGTTTTGAATTTTGATTATGACTTTGAAGTAAGGAAAAATAGATTGAGTGCATTAATGTACATTTGTGCCATTTTGAAGTAATCACTAATTATATACACATGATGATGGTCGAGGTGACGTAACCTATTTTCAAAGTTTCATAAAGTCCTTCTATTATTGTTCAAATTGAGTTCAAAATTTTACGCAGTAGCGTTCTTAATCAATTATTACACAATTATAGGTTTTTACTTTTTTTTTAATTAAAAAAATTATACATCTTTTAGAAGTACTTAGCAAACTCCGATTACACAATTTATAATTATATTGAAGTATAATTTGAATCGAAAACGAATATTCACGATTTTTTTACTTGGCAGCAATTCATTATATCATGAATCTTGTGATAGGCTGTGACTGACTAATTCGAAGTAAAATAAATTGATCGAATTTCAATTTTGCTATTTCAAATACATATTTAACATAAAAAATTCATTAATCATTTTGGTCTTTTCCCAGAAATATCATCAAGTATGCAGCCCAAAACGAGGGATTTTATTCTAATTTTATAATTTTGGCATTGGTAACGAACACGTAAATCATCAAGGTAACCTCAGTACAAATAAAAATTTATAACAGAAGTGTTAAACAACAAACTTTTTATATGTTAACATTTCAATACAGCATATTAATAATCTCTTGAATCAGAAAATATTCGACACGCATGGAAAATTTTTCTTAATGTTTCAAAGAAAAATTTTCTAATAATTGGACTAAATCAAAATATATATTTTTTTTATTGATCACCTTTTTTAAGGCTCTTCATTTTTTGAAGAATGCCATTCCATGAAATAATCCAGCGAAATAAAAAAAAAATTCTAACAATTTCAGCAAGCACCTCCCAAAAATAGCTCTTCTGCAGATTGGACCCTCAAGAAAACATATTACAGGAAAATTAGTAAAGGCCTATGATGCCTTTCTTATAATGAATTTCTCATTTTCTTTGATATTATGATAAATTCATTCTAGAGAATTATTATACAGAAAAATATTCTAAGAGAATTGTCATCAAATTATTTTTTTAAATATGCCAGGTCCCACACATTAACACTTGCGATAACTCCAACAGTTTTCTGGCGCGAAATTTTCACTTTGTGGTGCAGCGGAGCTGTTCATGGTGCATTAAAATAGGTGCGTGTAAAAGTAAAAAAATATGTTGTGTGTGTGGGGAAGCGGGCTACTGCAACGGGCCTGTCAATTTCCACTGAAATTCAGCAGACCTAATTATTGTTTCAAGACCAGGAAAGTGGAAGAGAAGGCTAAGTTGATCGGAATTATGATTCTCAAATAATAATATTGATTTAAATAAATTAAAATCAATTGAAATATGTGAGAAGAGAATACACAACAAAACTTTAATACTCTTGTTCCTGTTGCAGAGCTAAGTGCACAGGTCCGGAGGGGTGATTTTCAGGGTGACACCATGAGCCCTCTTCTCTTTTGCATCACATCTTGAATTTGAATGGCCATGTATCATCTTAATTGATAAAGAAATCAATTTTAAAGTAGGAATATGCCTAACAAATGAATAATCTGCATGGAATTCGTCAAGTGTGTCCACCTAAAATTTGGTTGTCGCATCTATTATTCAAACTCCGCCAGATTGTACTGCTAGTGGACCTCTTAAAATTCTGCAGAGGGTGCGCACATAGTCAAACGCGTTGTTAGTGTGAATCAGTGGTTCTAATAATTGATTAAAAGAATGTTTTCGACTGCGGATGCTCTCTGTCAATATACTAAAGAAAACTTGAGTGAAACAGTAATATTTTTCATCTCCAAAGAAAATCATGCAGCCAATACTGAAAGCCTTGAAACTCTTATTAAATTCAATTATTGCATGTTTTTGACTTAAGAATTCCTTACCTTGAAGGCTCATAGTTCAGAAAATTAAAAATTTCAATGCGCCATTACGCAATTGAATATTGTTTCATTCTAAACGCTTAAGTTTTTAAGTTTTGAATTTTAATTTCAGAAGTTTTAATTCCACACAAATCCCTGCAAATTAAAAAAAATTAAAATTTTCACATTGTTGTACTTCAATAAATTTCATTGTGAAAATAACATTTTCAAAACAAAATTTACATGAAACGTAAGTTATCAGAGTTTCTCAAGGTAAAATGAATATCTGCGTGCCAGAGTGTGACTTCTACTAAATTGACAAGGTGATACTAACTCAAATGTGTCATTGCAACAAGCTCGACAATAATCCATATGAGCGATTTATGCTCGGGAAGGATAAAACAAATATCTCAGAACAGTGTACATATATACACAAAACATCAGAATACTCATTAGTTACGTTGCTCTCAAAATTGCACGTTCATCAGTTTTTCGTATATTTTGAAAAAATGAGAATCCTTTATGCGCTGATCTTTACCTCGGAAGTTCTTCTTGTTTCTATTGGTAAGTAAAGAATGAATTGATATAATTTTTTTTAACTAGTGCGTTAAAACATCTTTTATGTAATAATAAATGTAAAATACTATCTAAACTTTTTGAAAATGAAAATAATAATTAAATAAAATAATCATCCTCGAAATTCTGCGTCACTTTTTTCACCCAAAATAACGAATTTGAATTTTGATTGTGACTTTAATGTAAGAAAGAATTGATTCAATATATCAATATACATTTTGAAAATTTTCAACTGATTACTTTTATATATGAACATTCTGTTTATGGACGTGATGTAACCTATTTGCAAATTTCACAACACCATTCTATTATTGCACATCTAAGTTAAAAATGTTACACAATCGCGTTCTTTTATTATTTTACAATTATAGGTTTGTCATTTTTTCAATTAAAAGAATTATATACCTTTTAGTTGTACTTTGCAAACTCTGATTTCACTTTGAAATTCATTAATCATTTTTTCCTTTTCACAGAAATGTCATCAGATATGCAGCCCAAAACAAGGGACTTTCTGCAAAATTTTGGCATGAGTAATGAACATGTGAATATTCAAGGTAACATCGGTACAAATAAGAATTTATAACAAAAGTGTTAAATAAATAACAGTTTTTACATTGAAGTTTGAAAATCCATATTGATAATGTTAAAAAATAGAAAATATTGTACCCGCATGGAACCTCGTTCTCAATGTTTAAAGAAAAATCGAAACATTGTACCAAACCGAAGTATAATTTTTTTTAAACACCTTCTTCAAGGCTTTTTTTTCTTTTGAAGCATGCCGTTCCAGAAAATATTTATGTGAAATAAAAAAATATCATAACTACTTTAGCAAGCGCATCCAAATAATAGCTTTCCTGCAGATTGGACCCTTACGAAAAAATATTATAGGAAAATCAGTAAAGGCCTATAATGCTTTTCTTATGATGAATTTCCTATATTCTTTTCGTCATCATATAGAATTTATTATAGAGAATCATTATATAGAATTATTACATAGAAGGCTATAATAGGATAATTAGCATTGAAGTTAATTATAAAAAGTTTTGAAGGAAGAAATATAAAAACTAGACAAACTAAAAAGGAACGGATTATTTCACACGACTCCTC
The DNA here is from genome assembly GCA_011634705.1 of Andricus grossulariae. Classification (NCBI taxonomy): domain Eukaryota; kingdom Metazoa; phylum Arthropoda; class Insecta; order Hymenoptera; family Cynipidae; genus Andricus; species Andricus grossulariae. The sequence continues at coordinate 20,930 of JAABKJ010002719.1, forward strand.
ATTCTGCGTAAATCAGCTTCACACAGAAAACATCTGAAAATTGCCTTGATGTCTATGTACCACAAATAGATTTCCTTACATATTGGGTTGTATTAATTTAGTTCACATTCAAATGGAAAAACAAGTAAAAGAGAAAAAAAGAAAAATACAGCTAAGACTGTAAAGGTTATACATTTTTTATAGATAAAGAGGCTAAGTTACCACAGCACACTTTTTGTTTTCGGACACCTGGTGAAGTGTTTGAGATTTGAACCCGAGAGGAACCTAACTGTTGATGAAATAAGGTTAGGTACAACAAGACTTTAATCCTCTTTTTCTTGTTGCAGATATAAGTTCACAGTTCGACTGTACAGTTGATGGTCACTTCGTTCCGTGTGTTTCTCGTCCCGAAACGTCTTACCTTCCTGACAGAAAGCATTCTCCTGGAAGGTCTCTTCCTCCTGCCGAGCCGCCTGTTCGTGTCAGATCTAGGTCTCCTCCTCGTGCCAGTCGAAGTTTCTTACGCCTAAGTAATTCTGAGCTTGAACAACTTAAATTTCTTCGGCTTATTCCCAATGGTAATCCGAACCAGCGATTTGAGATTCGAAGATACACTTTTCCTCGTGATATACCAATCGTATTAAGAGGAAAACTGCATGTCCTTGGGCCCATACCAACCGTTGAACAAAGTGTATTATCGACGTCTACTGGTGACGTTGTTGCAATCGTGGAGTGTGATAAATACCTTCGCGGAATATATACAATGAGATGTTTTCCTGGATATCAGTCTGAAAAACGGGTGAAAATAAACATGTACAGTGGCGCAATTGAAGATATGACCCGAGATGAAATCAAGGAAACGCCCTTAGGTGATTCACGCCCAATTGCGAAGAATTTTAAAAGAGTGCTTGTATACGACCTTGATTCAGATCATCATTTTAAGGTTTAAAAACATGTTAAAGTAAAATACAGTATTTTTTGTAATCCGAAACAGGATCCGAATGCGACAAGTAACTGGTGATTAACTATAATAATTTGTGACCTTAAACATTTATTCTCTCCATATTTAAGCTACAATGATTTCGCTCGCTTTTGGCGATTTTTTTTTCTTGTGACTTTCTCTATTACACTTAAATCCCAATATGTGACCGGTTTCAAACATAGCTTGCCTATGCCTTCAAGAAAAATTAGGTCAATCCAAACGCAAAGAGGCGGGGTCGCAGGAATAATTTCTGTTCGCTTTGGAAGCTTGACGCAACCTGATGCCACCAACATGCTGAAAGTGCGGCCCTCGAGCTCTTTGTCACGCTTTGAATGTTCTTAACGTGACGTTATTCCCCATGCATAAAAATGATTCATTTTTAATTTTTTAATGATTGATTTTGCACTTTAGAATTGGCATTAACGAATTTTAAAAAGCGTGACGTAAAATATGAAAATAAATCATTTTGAACGTCTTAGGTAGCTTAAATTTAGAAAGCATAGATTTTTCAATATTCCTAAAATGACTAAATCTATCCAGTCAGTTTCAAAATGAAAGTTTCAAAAATACAATTGTAGAATAGTTTAATTTAAGAGGCCTTGAAAATAAATTGTTATTTTCAAAAGCTTAAATTCGACAAAATTTGTTTGTACGTTTCTTCAATTTGAAATGCTCAATCAGAAAAGTTGAAATTTCAGATAGTTAGTATGTCATTTTTATCATCTCTAACATTATATTTATATAGTTATATGTATTTCATTAGCATTGTTTTATCTCAAGAAACTCAAACAATTTTTTGATTTACTAAGATTCAATTTAAAATTTCACAATTCTGACGTCAAGACAGTTTAATGGCGTAGGTGCGCGAATTATGTAGCTATCCTCAAAAGTTTCGAAATCTACCCTAGGAACGGCGACACGTTCATCATAAATTTAGATTTTTAAACAAATATTGTCTTTTATATAATAAATAGCACACAAAAAACATATACCGTGTCAAATAAATTTTATGAACATTATTTTGCTTTTATGTAAGTATCTAACAAGGATAAGGTAGGCGACTATAAATCATCAGATAACAACTATAGGATATATTTAATATATAATATAATGAAGCACTAGAATATTCATGATCCACATGGTTAAACAAGTTCTTCATTGATACTTTGATAAGTTTTTTTTTAAATAGAAAATATGAGAATTGTTTATACCTTCGTATTATTCTCGACGCTCATATTCAATTCTATTGGTAAATATAGTAATATAATATATCTATAATGTTGGGCACATTTTTATTCAGCTATCCGCAGATGAGAATTTGTACGCTTTAATCTAAATTCTAGCCTAATTGCTATTCTATTTCCAGCTTTATTTAAGTTTGTCCGTAACAAGTACAAATTTATTCTAAATTTATTTCGGCTCGCAAGTATGGTCGCGCCTAGGGTGCACGACTGTTGGTTCTCGCGCTTCGCGCCCGATAATATACTTATCTCGCGCTTCGTGCTCGATAATGTATTTACCTCGCGATACGCGCTCGGTCTTCATATTTCCCCTACATTTGTGCACAAACATTTCGCAATTAAAGGTCAAATCATCGACTACTGTAATTTGTTGATTGTGCATTCTCTTTTGTGAAAGCTACTTCGGCTTTAAGAAACACATTCTCATCACGTATCTCGTGTTTCGCACTCGATTTCGTTCAAAATCTAAACTTTTCTGCATTATATTTAACACTTTTATATTAAATGTACATTACATTTATTTATGTACCTTGGCCTAGAGATCCATTCATATTGAGACATACGTATTTTCATTTTCTTGTTGTTATGATTGAAAAAAGTACGCATCCTATAAGAAACATGTTTTGTGTTATTTAAAATTTTATTGCAACTTGTGTCATTTTTCCATAAATTTAATTTTTCTCGTTCGTCAAAAAATTGACTTGTTTCATTTTTAATGTTGTTTTTTACATATGGAACAAAAACCACCCATCCTATCAAAAAATAATTGATAGAAATTTGTAGCTCTTTTCTGGGTAAACAAAATTTGTTTTATGTTCTTTCGTAGATTGTGTTGTTTGTCCAAAAAATTTTTTTTTTTTTTCATCTTCAATTCTGTTTTTTACGAATTTAAACGAAAATTACGCTTCGCATAAAAAAGTAATTATTAACAGATTTGTAGATCTTTTTTGAATGCACAATTTTTATCCATTCATCTTTTTCGTATCTCATAAAGTATGACCGCAAAATGAAAGTTTTTATTTTCCATTATTTATCGTGCGATAAAAATTTAAATTTTAGATTTTTCAAGAAAATTCAAAAAGTGGTTATGACAATCACATCGAGTGTTTAAAAAGCAATCTTTTTCACCTTTTGACTTTTTTTCATATCGTCCGTTGTTTGGCTCTAACTTTTTGAAGTTTTATCCAAAATGGCTGGCTAAACTTGACCTTCATTTTAGGGCAGAAAAAGAGTATACCAAAGGCCAACCCAATCTTTTAATTCATTCGAAAGTTATGGTGCTAACAAATAAAAATCTACCGACATACTAATAAACTAACAGACTAACACGATTGTGTAACTGTTCCATTCACGCGACCAGCTAGAGACAAAGTTGAACTGTTAACAAGATACGTGAATTTACAACAAAATAGATGAATTTCCAACCTAGAAGTCGAATCTTCAATAAACAAAGATAAATTTTTCATAAAAAATGAAATTTGTTCCAAAGTAGAAATTAATTGGCGGTCTTTGGGATAAACGTTCGTTATGCTTCATCCGTATTTCTTTGTATCACCCCCTACCCCACACCCCTATTAACTACGGCGACAAATTTCACTAGCAATATATGCTGGAATAAACTACTACATTTATTCCTGCGATTCTTGTTAACGAAACATGGTGAAGTACTTGCCTCTCTTGATGAGAAAAATATACTGAAAGAACGTACAGTGTACACCAGAAAAATATGCCAAAAGAGAAAATTCATATCCGGTAAAATATGCTGAAGGAGAATACACAATCGAACTCCAATCCTCTGTTCTTTGTTGCAGATTTTAGTGTACAATTCGATTGTCTACCTAATGGAGCCCCTATTCCTGATGTTTCTCGTAGTGGACCTGCTGATTCTCCCGAGACACATCATTTTCCTGATAAGTCTGTTCTTCCTGCCAGACCTAGTACTGAGAGTTATCCGGTTAGGGACTCACCTCCTGCTGAGCCTCCGCTTCGTATCAGGTCTAGGTCTCCTCTTGTCAGAAACCGTTCTTTAAATATATATGGATCTGAACATGGACATCTCAGATATTCTCAACTTATTCCGAACACGAATCCGAACCATCTATTCGAAATTCGAAAGTACGTTTTTCCTCCTGATAAACCAATTCATCTAAAAGGAAAAAAAAATTGTCTTTTTCCCATGCCAATCAAAGAACATAGTGTATTATTGTCGCCGACCGGTGACGTATTTGCAATCGTGGAGGGTGATAAATTTCTCCGTGGAATATATACAATAAGATATTACTCTGGATTTACCTATGAAAAACGGGTGAAAATAAACACGCACAGTGGTGCGATGGAAGATATGACCCGAGAAGAAATCAAAGAAGTTCCCTTAGGGGATCAACGCCCAATCGCAAAGAATTTTAAAATAATACCTGTAGATGGCTTTCGTCCACATCATATATATAATGATTTATAAATCTAAAATTAAATATAGTATTTCTTGTGATCCGCAGTATGATGAAAATGTTAAAAGTAACTGGTGATTACCAATAATAATAATCTTCCAATAGATTCATTTACTTTGTCCCCATTGGAGCTTTTATGTTTCTGCTCGCTTTCCGTGTGCGTTCAACATTAACTTGTTCCCTTGCATGAAAATTCTTTATCGTAGATTTTTAAATTAATAACTTTGCAATTTGGATTAGAATTATAAAATTAAAATCGATTCTTGGAGCCAGAAGTCAAAATAAAAAATAAAGAACAATATTCCAAAGAATTCCTATGCGTATTTGAAAATAATTTGCAAAAGTATTAACATAGAAACTTTCTAAAATGTTTGAGGCAACATATTACATTTTATCGCAGATGAATGTGCATTGATCACAACATTTTAATTCAAAGTAAACAGTGTGAAAGCATGTCTAAATATTTCGTTTATTTCGACCCTTCTTTTATCCCACAACTAAAATATTTCGTCTGGTCGATGACTGGTGCGACTTATAATCCTTTGTATTTTCAATCTCCATTCCATTTTCGATTAAAAACGTGAAAACAGACACTCTCATTAAATTTTTTATCAATAGAAATTTCTTATTAGACGAAACTTCATGAAAAAGTCCATTCGTGGTTAAATATACAATAGGACAGTTTTCCTGAATCGGTCTTTTCAATGGATCTCTGCTCAGCTGGTAATCGTCAATAATTATCATAAGAGCAATTGTAGAGAAGATTTTTTAGTTGGCCCTCTTCTTTATAATCATGGTACTGGGGTCAAATTTATGTTTACTGATTTTGCCCATTGTTGAACATAATTAATAATTAATCCATGCCCAATCCTAATATAAAAATCCAAACAAAGGAACGTCTAATCCTTGGATAATCCGATGAAAATTTTCCTACAAATGCGTCGCCAATCAATGTCACCTTGTCGTCACATTCTACCGGTTTGTTGGTTCCGACAATAATAAAGTAACAAAATAATTATAAAATCGTATAATTTATCTGTCAAATAATCAAAACTTCAGAGGGAGATGTATTCTTGATTTAGTAGATGGAACGCATGCATCACTTTTTTAAAAGAAAGAAAATATTATTCGGTGAGACGCTTAGAAAGAAGTTTCTGTTTGCATATAATAAACTAAGTGTCAGAGTAGATTAGAACGTTCTCGAGAACTCGACTCGCTGTTTCCTTCAATTAATTTATAAAACACTATTTAATGAGCACAAAGTTGACTTGCGTGACGGTGACATTTATTGCATTCTCCGAGTTTTGTTTGAAGTTGGCAGATAGGCATTCAAATGATGATCCAGACATTGAAACCATATTTCAAACCACGTGCCCAGAAACTACATAAAAATAATACTATATAATGTACCATTGAACAATTTCACAATAATATATTGTTACTTTCAATTCTTTGGATGATAGGATCCTCCCGGTAATTTGCTTTTCTACCCTAATATATGGGATGATCTTCCCTCCTATCCAGCAAAATAATAATGAGAAAATGATTATTAAACCCGTTTAATAACCCTGGCAGATATTAAGAAAAATATTCTCTGGCAATTGAAAAAGCTTTTTTCTGCGTGTAAAAATGGAAACGAATTTATGGTGTAGGGAGTCATCGTGGCTCAGATGGTATAGTGATTGTCCAATGTTTCAATACTGCAGCCTTGGCAGCCACGCTGGC